>WTSP01013927.1:0-29618 GCA_025331215.1 Actenoides lindsayi
AAGGCCACAACAAGGTTTCCCTGGAGCCTTCTCTTCTCCAGGCTGAACAACCCCAACTCTCTCAGCCTTTCTTCATAAGAAAGGTGTTCCAGCCCTCTGATCATTTTTTGTGGCCCTTCTCTGGACCTGCTAGAGCAGGTCCATGTCTTTCCAGTGCTGAGGACTCCAGAGCTGGATGCAGTACTCCAATTGGAGTCTAACCAGAGTGAAGTAGTAGCAAAGAATCACCTCCCTCATCTGCTAGAAACAATTCTTTTGATGCAGTCCAGGTTGTGATTTGGTTTCTGGGCTGTGAATGCACATTGCTGGCTCATTTTCAGCTTTTCCTCCACCTGGACCCCCAATTCTTTTTCTGGAGGGTTTCTCTATTGCATCATCTCCCATCCTTATTGATGCCAAGGATTACCAAGACCTATGGGCAGGACCTTGCACTTGGCCTTGTTCAACATCATGGGGTTCACACGATCTCATTTCTCTAGTTTGTCAGGTCCTTCTCGATGGCATACCATCCCTCAGGCATGTCAACTGTACTACTCAGCTTGATGTCATCTGCAAGCTTGCTAAGATAGAGAGGGGCAACCAGCAGTGGGGGAGCAGCAGAATGGGAGATACTTAGAGAAGCTGGTAGCAGTGAGATCCATGGGGGCTGTATAAGATTCATTCAAGGGTGTTCAAATAGCACACTATCGTAAGGAGGTTGACTATCATCTGCAAAAAGTAGATGACAACTGGAGAAATTCCCTGCCATCTGGAAAAAGTCCAATGTTATGCTTATCTTCTTGAGCGGTAGGAAGCACCTTGGAAACTATAGGCTCATCAACGTCACCTCAAACCTGGAAAGTTCTTGAAGTATGTAATCTTGCAATCCATTTCCAGTTACTTGGAAGACAAGAAAGTAATAAGGATCCACCTGAATTTGCCAGCTGCAAACCATGCTTAATCAATATGCTTCTGAGTAGGTTAGCAGGTGATGATAAATTAAGGGGCTTGGGTGAAGGCCTGAACTGTAGGGCTTTAATCCAGTGGGTAGCTGAGAAGCTTGAGATGTGAGCCAAATGAAACCTCACAAACTTCATCTCCTGGGGCAGAATAACCCTATAGTAATCACAACAGGTTGGGAAGTAGCTGGAAGTGTAGTAGCCTGCTGAAAAGGACCTGGAGGTTTTAATGGATGTGGGGTTGTAAGTTTTACTGTCATCCTGTATATATATGAAGATTAAAATGAGTCTTTCATCTCTCTTCATGAAGTATAGAAGTGAACTGATTATAGCTTCAGTGAGCTCCATGTGAGAGACACTTACTTGATATCTTGTGTTTTTTCAATTCCAGTGAACATTTCATGTCATTGGATCAGTCAGTAACATTTGTATTAACTTAGAAAAGTGAAGTTCTAACCAAAATAATCCTCACTTCTACCTTTGCTTTTAATATACACATTAAAAAAAAGGAAAATTATTTTAATTTACATATCAAAACATACCTCTAAGTTGGCAAACTAACCAATTTTGAGATTCAAAGACCAATACATGCATGCTATTTATTAAAGGCCTTAGACCTCCGAAGGGGAGGTCTGGACTAGGCTAAACCCCACACTGTGCTCAGAAAGTGCTTGGGGCACTACTGTCTGGCTGAGGCTTTCAGGTATGGTTATAACAATTAAATAGTTTAGACAGTTGAGTTGCGATTCCTGTTCCTTTTACCATACCACTTAATTTACTAGTATAGAGACAGCAAAGGGTCCAGTAAAGAAAAACAAATTGCAGTAGGCAACATGGCAAAAATATGCCGTAGGAAAAAAAGAAAAAGAAAGTCTGTTGCCCAGTGTTACATCTGAGGAATAAAGGACTTTACATTTATTTGTAGAAAAGAATTTTTTATTTATTTATGTTTTATGAACAGCAAAAGTGATCTGGCAGTATGAAACAGGTCATGACATCATGTGACCCAGACAAATTACACCTAATGGTCTTAAGGAAAGGAGCCAGAAAGCTCTGTGAACACCATATAGTTTAATGAATAATACATTAGGAACTAAACTTTGAAAATGGCAGAAAAAATCTGGAAGATGTCTGTTCACATATTTCTAATACTAAATACAGTAAAAAGGATATGGAAACAGAGCATCACTTCTAAGCAGCATAATAGCTAACTCAGGGTCAGCAGCAAAGACTTTGCACATATCTGACCAGCACTGAGTAACTGACTGTATACTTATACTTCAACCCTTTCAAGAGACTCAAAGAGCAGTCTTAAAAGAGGCCAGATTCAGGAAAAAAAAAAAAAAAGAAGGGAGCCTTATGATGTAGAGCTTGCAAAGTACATTCTATCCAGCTAGTCAGAGAGACATTTTAGTGGTCACTTGTCCATAACAAGTGATGGGTACTTACCCAGTGTTGGAAATAGAGAAGTTTTTCAGTTCTATAGACTAGAGCATGAGATAGCACAGCTGCTAGAAGTTGAAGCCAGGCCACTTCCCTAAGGATGAAAATTAAACATTGGAACAGTTCATCAGAAGAGGTGGGGGAACGTTAAGCTCTTGCAGAGATATTGAATTTAATTTTAAAAGCCAGTCATTGATCCATCTCCTGCGAGCAATCCTGTAGTCAGTGTTCAGAGTGAGCCTGAACAGATCACCATGTAGTCCCATGGCAATACTTGAGTTTCTCTGTGCTAAGCTGCCCCAGTATAATGACATGACACATCAGACTTGGTCAGAGTCCTCCGTGCGTGTCCTGTCATGCCCTATGCCCAGATCTTGTCCAGGAACCCAGTTCAGGCCAGTCTCTCTGAAGCTACCAGAGCAAGACAAGTTCCACTATGGAGCTACATGTGCTAGCAGGGAGGCAAGTTCTAGTCTGTTTCAAACACTCCTGGTTTTGGGGCGTTACATGCTTGTTTTGAATTTCCTCCTATTCTTGTCATTAGTCTTTGGACAAAAGGATTTCTCATTTTGTTCAAAACATACAATACCTCCTCCCCCACACCAGCTGAGTGCTTTTGCAGAGTTTTCATGACTGACTGCAGGCAACTGAAAATACCCCTACAATGGCTGTGAAAAAGGGAGTTAGAATTAACACCTGAATGTTTGCGAAGAAGACCAGACAACAACAAAAAGGGATAATTAGCAATAATTTGAAGGTCAGATTGTTGTTACAAAATGTAATTCTCAAATCCACTTCTTGCTCCTAATAAAGGTTTTCTGGTTGTCCAGGCCTAAGCCTCCCACCAGCCCCCAATGCATTGTGGCTATGCTAGGAGATTATTAACACCATTAGCAATCTGCTAGTCAAGATTCCTAGTGAAGGGGTTTTGGCAAACCCAGAGGTTTTGCCTGTCATAGTAAATAACATGGATTGACACATACAGTTCAGTTCTGATCTACAGCGTGTGCTAACTCCTGAGCTGAGCCCGGGACACTTCTATTATGCCCAGCCATGCCAGTGCCAATGCTAAGAAATTAATGATGAGGAAAATAGTGCTTTGGTCTGTGCAGTAGCCCATTTAAAGGACTAAACTCATTTATAGAGGTAGGCAGAGTATCTCAGCAGCACATTGCTAACAGCATCAACATAGCTCTACTAAATTACAGTGCTGTAAAAACATCTATTGTGGCTTTGGATCTGCTTTCTCTGTCTGGAAACTTTCAATGTTATTCTGGACAGCAGGCTGATTAGGAGGGAAATATGTGGTGTAAATATAATTTTAGTGCTACCCAGCTGTCCCTTTTGCCTTAATCTTCCATCCTGTGAGTGCTTATATGCTAATACAACAACATAAAATTTACAAGTAAAAGCTTAAGAGCCTAATTGGTAGAAGAGTATGCCAATATATGAGTTTTCAATAGTACATAAAGCCCAGAAACAAGAAAAAGAAGCAGAAGACTGAGCAGGGATTTCATAATAGAGTCCATGCTCCCATATCAAAACAGATGTAAAATATATTTTCAGTTCAGTAACTTTATAAATAAAATAATTGCTGAGATGCTGGAGATCTGGGACGTATAAGTAATTGCATGCTTAAATGACCATAAAAAGGGCAAAGGATTCAGTCAAAATAATGTGTAAGCAGACTCCAGACAAGGCGATGTGGGAGCCTTGCCACCACCTGGTCAGTTCTAAAGGTGAAGTGATGTCTTTCACAGACCATGCATGTGAAGAGATGAGCTGCAGTTGTCTGGAAAATAGGAGCAAAACATGCCTGCGCAGAATTACAAGCATCAGAATACCTTGGGGTGTTTGGGTGCATGGCTAGTAACGAAGTCAGACAAGCATCTTACCCAGTCTACCCCAGAAGTTGTCAAAGGAAGTGACAATTACATAATTTTCACTTTTTATTTTACAATCTCGACAAAATGAAAGAAATCACCAAAAATGTCAAATTTGGGGCTGTTTTTCATTTGTACAAACCCCCTCATAAAACCAAATAGCTTTCTTAAGTGCAAAGGAGATGCAACAGAAGGTATATGACAGCTCTAACTAGCTTAAACTCCCCCTAGAGAAAGAGTGGACCTCATTGTTTGCTGACGTGCAGAAACTTCCTGTAAAGTTTGCAATGCAACAAAAGGAATTCAAATGTACATCAGTGTGAATGCATTTTCTCGAAATCCTTCAACTCCACAGCTTTTGAGTTCCCTTTTAACCCTTTTAAACTTATTACAAGAAACTAATTTCCTATGGATCAGAAATCACAAAATAAAACCAGAATATTCAGTTATTTCTGTAGACAGAAATAACTTCTGCTCCCCAAAGACTAATCAGCCTTTGAATACCACACATGTTCATCCCAGACAAAGATACACATCATCAACTGTGATAAAGATTAAATTAAATTTGAGATGAAGTTGTCTATGCAGGGATTCAGTCTGAGATGAAGATATCTAAATTAATAGCTGTCTATAGGCACACCAAGTGTCTCATTTCTCATCTACAAGAAAAGCTGAAAGGAGGATCTGGGGAACTACATACCTGTCAGTCTGCCCTTGGTGCTAGGGCAGATCATCTTAAGTGCCATTATACACCATATACAGGACAACCAGGTGATCAGACCCAGGCAGCATGGGTTTGTGAAAGGCATGTCCTGCTTGAACCTCATCTCCTTCTGTGACAAGATGACCCACCTAATGGATGAGGGAAAGGCTGTGCATGTTGTCTCCCTGGGCCTCTGTAAAGCCTTTGACACTGTTTCCCACAACATCCTCATGAAAAAATGGCTGCTCATGGCTTGGATGAGCATACGCTCTTCTGGATCTAACAGTGTCTGGACAGCTGGGCCCAGAGAGTGGTGGTGAAGGGAGTTAAATCCAGATGGAAGACGGTCACAAGTGGCATTCCTCAAGGCTCAGTATTGGGACCGCTTCTGTTTAACATCTTTATCAGTGATCTTGATGAGGAGATACCCTAGGTAAGTTTGCAGATGACACTAAGTCGGATAGGAGTGTTGATCTGCTTGAGGGTAGGGAACGTCTACAGAGGGACTTGTACAGACTGGATCAATGGGCTGAGGTAAACTGTATGAGTTTCAACAAGGCCAAGTGCCAGGTCCTGCACTTGGGCCATAACCATCCCAGGAAATGCTACAGGCTGGGGAAGAGTGGCTGGAGAGCTGCTGCCTGGCAGAAAGGGACCTGAGGGTGTTGATCAACAGCTGGCTGAAAATGAGCCAGTAGTGTTCAAAGAAGGCAAGCAGCATCCTGGCTTGTACAAAAATAGGGTGGCAAGCAGGACCAGGGAGGTGATTGTCCCTCTGTACTTGGTATTGGTGAGGCCACAACTTGAGTACTATGTTCAGTTTTGGGCACCTCAATACAAGAAAGACATTGAGGTACTGGAGTGGGTCCAGAGAAGAGCAACTAAGCTGGTGAAGGACCTGGGCAACAAGTCTTATGAAGAGTAGTTGAGGGAACTGGGGCTATTTAGTCTGAAGAAAAGGAGGCTGAGGGGAGATCTTACTGCTCTCTACAGCTACCTGAAAGGATGTTGTAGAGAGGTAGGCGCTGGTCTCTTCTCACATGTAACTAGTGATAGAACAAGAGGGAATGGCCTCAAGCTGCACCAGGGGAAGTTTAAACTGGATATTAGGAAAAGATTTTTCACTGAAAGGGTTGTGAGGCATTGGAACAGCCTGCCCAGAGAAGTAGTTGAGACACCATCCCTGGATGTGTTTAAAAGCTGTATTGATGTGGTGCTTGGGGATGTGGCTTGGTGGTAGACTTGGTAGAGTAGGGTTAATGGTTGGACTCGATGATCTTAAAGATCTTTTCCAACCTAGATAATTCTATGATTCTATGATTGCAGTCAATGCAGGTATTGTCATTGGTGCAGGGAAAACAATTTGACTCATCTTTCAGTAGAGACCTACAATGAAATTCAGCTGCCTAGTCACAGATGTCAACCATAATTTCAGTTGGTGTATGGTACAATATCTGGTTTCTAGTTGTCTTTCCATAAGGATACAATCTCCCATATAATCTGTGTCCCTCGGTAGATATCTTGCACATCACAGTGCGTCTGAACTGGTACTAGAGGCAGCTGAATCCTGCCCATTATGCTTGGTCAACTAACTTACTCCACTGGCTGTAATGGAAACTTCAACACATACAGCACACCTAGATACCTAAATGGGAATCTTGAACACATGCTGTACACCAAACTATTTGCTATTAGCTGACATGTGTAGATGAAGTATACAGTTATGCGATTTAAGCAGGAAAAATGAGGTGTAATTGTACAAACAAATATGTCCTAGTTGGGAAATATCCCACAGTTTAGTTTAGGTGTTAGAGAGCTTCATAATTTTATAGAATGAATAGAGTTGATGGAGTAGAACAAAGTAGAATAAGTCATAGTGCATTAAGAAGAGTGTGTCTAGCAGGTCGAGGAAGGTTCTCCTCCCCCTCTACTCTGTCCTAGTGAGACCACATCTGGACTGTTGTGTTCAGTTCTGGGATCCCCGGTTCAAGAGAGACAGGGAAATACTAGAGACAGTCCAATGGAGGGCTATGACAGTAATCAAGGGACTGGAACATCTCTCATATGAGGAAAGGCTGAGAGACCTGGGTCTGTTTAGAGTGGAGAAGAGAAGGCTCAGAGGGGATCTTATTAATGTTTATAAATACCTGAAGGGTGGGTGTCAAGTAGAAGAGTCCAGTCTCTTTTCAGTGGTGCCCTACAATAGGAGGAGGGGCGATGGACACAAACTGGAACACAAGAAGTGCCACCTCAATATGAGGAAAAAAATTCTTCACTGTGAGGGTGACAGAGCACTGGAACAGGCTGCCCAGAGAGGTTGTGGAGTCTCCTTCTCTGGAGAATTTCAAAACCCACCTGGATCTGTTCCTGTGTGGCCTGCCCTAGGAGATCAAGCTCTGGCAGTGGGGGTTGAACTCGATAATCTCCAGAGGTCCCTTCCAGCCCCTACCATTCTATGATTCTAAATTAGGTTGGAGATATCTCAGAAGTCTGTAGTCCCATCTCCTGCCGGGTTGTCTGTGAGGTCTGACCAGGTTGTTCAAGGCCAGTCAGGTCTTGAAAATCTCCAGAGATGGAGGCTGCACAGCTTCTTTGGGCAATCTGTTCCAAATAAAATAGAACTCCATACAGAACTCACATACTTTGTGTACACTTTTTAGAATGCTACTTAGAGCTTAATTTTTAGAAACATGTAGGCATTGCATGCAGTCCTGAAGAGGCTGAATAGGAGGAAGGAAAGAATATCCAGAGACAGCGGCAAATTACAAGGAGTTTTGGTAAGTTTTTGGTGTCATTAATATGTCTAGATACTGTGTTCCTGTTTCAGGATAAGAGATGAGAAAACCTCACAACAGATCAAGTTATGTACAGTTGGAAGTACCTGAGGCCTGAGTCCATCTTTGCCCCACATTTAAGACTGCATGCTCTCCCTTTCAGCTGCTCTCAAGAAACTAGAGTGTGGCTATGGAAATGTGGGATTATAAGAGTGAAAGAGGAGACAAGCAAAAGCTCTTGCCAACAATATTTAAAACAGAGCATTACAATACAGTATTGGACACTATAGCCAACAAAACCAGTCCATTTAACAAAGAAAGAACTATGCCATAATTGGGGAACATATGTGAGCTTACAGGGATGTCCTCTATGATGGGAATGTTAATTCTGACATTACTATATAATATAATGGCTTCTATTCTAATTCAAGGAAAAGAACCTACAATTTTAGAATTAAAAACTACTCAGAAGACTGGAACTCCTGATTTACATCTTTTATTTGCCTAGAAGTACTTTCATGAATATTTAGTCACCTGCAGGTGTATTAGATCTTTTCTATTCACAGTAGGTTTTATTAGAGATACTTGAGATGTGTTTTCAACAAAGATAGTGACATTTAACTGCTACCAAAAGTCTTACTGATAGAGGAACAGGTAGCTTCTATTTCACCATATATGTGTCATGTTTAAATTTGCTCATTTATAAGGTCAGAGAACTGTATGGAAAAAAAGCCTCTAGTACCAAGAAAGTATAGTTAGATACATCAGAGGAAACAGTATATACAGATAATATGGAGATGAGTCCATTACCACATAACCAGGTACTTTAGAAGTAATTCGGTCATTTTGATAAACAAATGTATTTTGGTGCTTTACACCATTCGGTCATTTTGATAAACAAATGTATTTTGGTGCTTTACACCATTATGTAATGGAAAATTTAATTAAAAATTACAAAACTTGTCTAACCTTTGTATTTCCTGGCCCTAATTTAGCTACGTGTATTATAAACCTGTTCTTTTATAAAGGCAAATTACATTCTGTCTGTGAACTATGGAAACTTTTCATTCCCACTTCAGCTGTGGAGACAGAAGGACAGTCACCGTCACCTCTGCTTCACTAATGGCTCTGTGCCTTAGGAACATGAAAACCACAAAAATCTCTAGGCCATGTTCTTTTCTCCTTTGCTACATCACCTTAAAAATAAAGAAATCCTGTATTTGAAGACATGGGGAAACTTTTGCACAGAGCATGGAAAATGCCAGCATTCATAAGAAGTACATTTCTTCTTAGACCCTTAAAATCATTCACAAAATTTTCAATTCATTAAATCTGACATTATTGCTTGCTAAGTATACTACATATGTTCACATCAGTGTGGAATCAACAGCAATTAGTTTATTAGTTCTTAGAACAGTAATTAACATTCATACTAGAATTCCACCAGGAAGATTATTGTTGCTGTTTACCATTTAAGATCAGTGGATTTTAAATTAATTTTTACATGAAGTGATACAGCATTGTGCTTCAGGCAGTACTGATTCAGTACACTGGAGTTTCTTTAAAATTGTCAATTTTCAGAGCACAGAAAACATACAACTGAGACACAAGCAAGCATTGATTTTGGAGGCTAGTTTTTGACTTCATAGCTTGTTAGTTGAAGTAAATGAGGAAGAATAAAGAGAGAAAAGGGGGATAAGAGCTAGGGATATTAATAATATAATAAATAGCATCTCTTAAAGTTAAGTTTACTGCTATTATAAAAAAACCAGCAGCTGGCAAATACAATCAGCCCACAGCACAGAATAATTGTGGAATGGGAAACTATTCCTCCAAAATACACAGCATCTGTTTTCTTATCATCCATCCTCAACTACCAGCTGGAGCAGAGAGAGGTACTACAGCTTGATTCCTACCCCCCTTAACTTTTCTGGCATTATAATGGGTTGTGTATGTCTATAGCTCCAGCAATGAGTACCTCCTTATCATTGCTGTCCTTTTTTTTCTCCTTCAGTATACTTTTTAGCTCACCCAGACGAGGCCTGAGGAGACAACAGAGATGACTTGAAGGAATGGGGATTAGATGGAAGAATCTGACTCATACATGAGATTAAGTAATAAAAAAGTAAAAAATTGCTCACTACGTCTTTCAACAAAAGAATAAGGGTCATCAAATAAAACTAGAGGGTGTCTCCCTCGCTTCCCCCAAAAGGAGGTAGTTCTTACCAGTGCAGGTGTAAGCTGCAAAAGTCCCTGTGTGAAAGAGATGAAAAGCTGCAAATGTTACATTTCAAACGCTCAAAAAAAAGTTATTAGATATGTGCAAGGAATAAAGGTTCAGTGAAGGTTTATTAAATACATATCCACCTCTTGATAAAGAAGGTCTTAAACTGCAAAGTGCTGAAAGTTCAAAGAACATCCTGAGGTTCATGTACCCTGGGCATCTCCTGATGGCCGTTGGGGATGACATGATGCAGAGCCAGATGAGTTGGTGCAGTCACCCTTTCTGTTCTCCTTGTCGGTATTCCCCTTATGTTAAAAATTGCTAAGAAGTTTCAGACTCCCTCTTTAATGCTCAGACAGCTGATCCATAATAAGTAGCAGAAGAAAAAGAGCAAATACACCTTTTGCTTCTAATTTTTCACTGTAGCTGCTGCTAAGGAGACAGATTATGGCCCAGCATTTCTACAGTAAGAATAAGAAAAAGGAAATGAACACTTTGACCAGATATGTTCTTCTAACAGCATCTCACTTTAATGCTTGCATGAATTCTTATGAACATTGAAATGAGTTTAAGCTGCCTTTTCCTGTGGAAAATATCCTGGCATTTTGTATGGGAACGAAAACAAAGAGATCATGGAAAACATGACTGCATGTAACCAAGTGAAAAACATTGAATTAAGGGAAAGATTGGCTACTTAAACATCTGCATATCACCTTCAAAATCTCTTTGAATGAAATCTGTTTCTTAAAGATTTTGCTGAATATTTTCAGTAAATATTTCAGTCATATGACAGAGACAACTGAATCTTAACATACACTGTATCAAACAATGATTGAAATGTATCATTATTCATGTCTAAGAGATGCAAAACATCCCAGATGAAAAAATATATATTTATGCAAATGTTTCAAAATAAGATGATTTTGCTAAATGTAACAGATATAACTATGGTTTTACAATTACTGTATCCCACTGAAGAAATCTTCATACTTGGTAATTCTGTTCCCGTGAACTGGATCATTTTGAGCATATAGATAGCTAGATGTGAGATCCTACTGAATGAATTTAAAGGTCATGACATAATTTGAAAAGTGATTTCCCAGTAATGTATCCTGTGCCTTTGACTGTATTACGATTTCTCCACTTTAAATATCTCTGTTTATCAGTTTGGTATCCTTGCTGGCCAGTATAATGCATTTTTAGAGCAAACATTACAAGTCAAAGAATGATTCTTTGGAAATGAAAATTTGAAAGGTTGAAAGATTTCCTGACTAAGGAAAAAAGTCACCAAATATCAATTAACAATTATCTGGCTTTTACTATTCAAATGTGTCTGCATATATTTAACTTTAGGATTAATCTGGCTGGAAAGTTTCATTTGGCCTTGACATTTTCTGTAACTCCCTCCTTCACAGAGAAGTATGAAAGCTGTATCAATATAGGTATGTCTAAGCTTCTAAACAAAAAAAGTAAAATGGCAATTTTGAGGAAGAAAAAAAAAAAAAAGTGGCTCTTTACTCAAAATATAAGAACACCTTTAGTCTCTTGTGTACCTGTTGTTGTGCATAATGTAATTTGTTAAAATGTCAACCTCTGTAGCATATAAGCCAAAAACCAACAAAAACTTAAGATATTTATATCAGTCTTGGAGAAAACAGCAAATGAAGGAAGACAACAAAGTTATACAGTCACATTTTTAATAACATGCCGTTTTTATTCTCTAGATATGCATGGGCTGAAAATTTTGAAGTAAAGCCTCTACTTACTCTTTTTTTTTTTTTCTTTTTTTTTTTTTTCAAAGAAATCAAATATTTGCCATGTAAACTGAGAGATCTAGTCCTTCATACTCCTTTTCTAATTGCTTATTTTGTAAAAAATAATGTACCAGAGCAGTACTTCAAACTTCTGTTATAAATTGCTGTGAGAGGTCTTACTGTGTTTGCACTAATAGAAACTTTGTTACAGTGAGAAGACATTTAATTACGTGGGTTTGTGGTATTGGGTGCATATTTGTGATTGAAAACAAAATGTAACTGTGTGGTTTAGCTGTGTGCTTTCAATCTGCAAAGCCATAGAATTCTTGTTAAAAAATAGTGATAATAAAATACCTCTATGTATGTTTGATAATGAAGTTTAACCTGCAGACCACAAATAGATTGAATAAATTGCAGTCAGAGAGTTGAGAACAGAGGTTTGATATAAACCCTACAGGATCTTTAAAGCTTCATACTCACATAAATGCAGTGATTAGCGTTCTCTGAAATATTTCTAAATGCACTCACTTTGGCTGCTGCAAAGAACAATGCTGAGGCCTGAGGAATCCACGTGTATTTTATTTGGGTAGTGTGTAGGCACTATCAGCCATGTTCTACACATACTGCATTCAAAGAAACCTCAGTCTTTAGAATATAAACTTCTATATTTAGAATCATTATTCCCTAGATGCATACTGTTTAATCTTCTTTTATCTTCTCAAGTCCACACAGAAGAATGATATTAAAGGTCCATTATCCAATGTACTTTTGCTCCCGCAGTGGTATTTATGCTTGTACTGTTATCTCAGCTGTGTCTTGCAAAATCTGGAGGAGCTTCAAGGAAATCAGTGCAATTACTTCAAATTAATGTTGTTAACACTTATATCCAAATGTCACTTTTAGTCATGTAAGGCATTTAACTATCTTGAATGTAGTGGTGAGAAGAAGTCATTATCAAAATAAAGTAATGACATGGAGCCTTGAAATAGTTGTGAAACAGAAAAGAGATCAGAAATTGAGAGATCAGTTCTGGTGACCCTGACATCCTTGCTAGTCATAAGTAGTTCCATCGAATTCAATAAAGTAATTGGTAGCAGAGTAAAGCTATCGAGTGAGAGTACTCAGATGTAGTAAGTACTCTGCAGTTGCATGATCTAACAAACCAAAGTTCAGCAAAGTTTTTTCAGACATTCCAAAACATTGTGGTTTTGGTTTGACAGGGTGCTTAGAGTATAACTCTAACCAAAAGAAAAGGAAAAGCAAGGAGACCATACCGGTTCTTAAAATTAGATAGGTCCTTAAATCCCTTTTTAATTTGGGAATTTCATTTTGACTCTGTGTGTGTATACAGAAGGCAAGGTATGAAGAATTATAGTAAATTAGGTAGGCTTAGCTGAACTGCTATACAAAACACACTATGCAGCAGGTGGTAGCATTCCTATTTTTGCTTCTGAGTTTAATGTCAGAAGTCATGTGTTACATTTTATTAAGACATTGGAAAACTGCAGACGCTCTCCCAGGCTTTCAGAAAAACATTCTGTAATTTGGATTAGCTCACCAATATGTGAAAGAAACTGGGGATGCTCTGTGGCCTTTTTTAAAGCTCAGGAATAAAGGTGCAAGAGTAAGGCTTTGCTAAGCAGAAAAAGAAAGGATGAAAGGTGAACAATCAGTAAGTAACACAAGGAGAAGGCAGTATCCATAGGTAGAAACTGCATAAGAAGAAGTGAGCAGGAAGACTGCCATAGAATTGGGAGATCAACAACCATAATTTCATGATACATTGACCAGATTGATAAACTATCTTGCAAAAAAATGAAAGCAGGATGTTGATGGGCAGAATACATTTATGTTCAGACATTACTACAACAGGCAGGTAAAAAAACTACCATTCCTTTGTACAAAAGCAATTCAGCATTTGTCTGGTACAAATGCCAGAATAGAAGTGTGTTGGGGTGGGTGTGGGTGTGTGTGTGCGCATGTGTGTGTGCATGTGTGTGTTGGGATCCTGACACTAAAATAGAAAGAGGTAAAATAAACTTAATAAGAATAGAAAATATAATCTCTTTGTAGGATAGAATTTGCTCTGTGTTTCTCTTCAACCCACGCATGACAGACTCCTGTTAACTGGGAAGGAGTGGATTGCCTGCTGGGTAAAGTGAGAGGTGTTTAAGGGGCTCACTCCATCTCTATACTTGATTTCCTGTGTGACCTTGAATGAGCCATTCAGGGCCAAAACTGGGCTCTTTGCATTGCAGAATTTCACCTGTAAAAATTATGGTAGAAATGGCAGTCTGATTCAGGGAGACAAAGCAAGACTAATTCATTAGGGCCATTAAAATGCAGTTTTTAAATGAGAAAAATATATGTAATCTGGTTTTAGGTAGATGCAGTAATAGTCTTTTTGCCTCCTAGATGGAGCTAAAGTACTTGTCTGCTATATCTTGCCTTGTGGAATGGAGGAAAGCAAGTAACATGACAAACATTGTGTTCTTTTGTATTTCATTATTAGTGTTACCTGCAATTTTATACATTCCTAAAAACACATTTTATAGAATAGCAATTGAAAAAAGTTTGGCTTCCATTCTGCAAGGACAATCTTTTGTTAGTATAAATCAGTCTAACATTTAGAGAGCCTTTTTTCACTTCTCTGCAGCCAGGTACTGCTGTTCACCAGACAAATGCTTCAACAAGCACTGCCAGGTATCCCGTCCAGCCTCCTGGAAGACCAGTGTTCGGTTTTCTTCCCCCTAGTCCTCAGAAATGATAGATAAAAGATTTCTGGCCCCATGACAGAGACGGAACATACAGTCTAGTTGAGACTTCTTCAGTGTTTATAAAGGAAGAGATATCACAGTGTGGAAAGCAAGGGTTTTGAAAATGAAACCTATAAAACAAGAGATCACCATGAGCTGAGTGTAGAAAACAAAAGCAAAGCAAACCTTGCCAACTGTATTTTTTTGCTACCAAACATAGTCTAACAAAAATGAGCAAAAAATCCACAAGAACAAATGCAACAGTGACAGGGAAGGTCATACAATGGAGTATTCCTCTTCCAGAGTTCTGGTGAAACCAGGAAAACCATAAGCACATATTTAAGTCTGTTTCTGTCTGTGCAATTCAGTACCAATCAGTATATTTGTGGTGAGCATCAATATTCAGTGCACTCCTCATGCCCATGGTTTGGGGTGAATAAACTGAACAAAGAAGTGGAGGAGGCCTATCAAAATAACCACAGGGTGGAAATGGAAAGGGAAGAACCGAAAGCTCTTCACACTGTATGGAAAGACAAAAGACTTACAACATATGTGACCAGAGTCTAAGAACATGAAAAAAAAATAAAATAGTAACACCACACCTAAAGAGGAATTCTTCACAGTTTAGAAGAAAAAGAGAATGAAGAGGTGGCTAGAGGCCAGTGCACTGGCTTCAGGCCAGTGTCAACTAGCTCCTGGGAAGAAGATGCTGGCTATCTGGGTGACAAGGTAGTAAAAGAAACTGCTATAGCAAGTTCTCAAAGCAGAGTCACTGCAGAAGAGAAGTCGGATCCTTTCCTCTGGGTTACTGGACTTCTCTTCATGCTTTTGGACTCAAAACAAACAGATCTGAAGTGCAGCCAAACAGGTGCTGCTGGATCTTATATCTGGCATCCGGCCTGTCTGCATTACTTGTGATTTTAATAACATTAATTTATTGCAATATTTTACGATGATTTTTAATTATTTAATTTGCTGCTTGAGATGTTTTTTAATCATTTAATTCATGTTTGTTCCCTTGTGTCACTGCATATGGTAATCTATGACACCTATCCTACAATTACTTCCATGTTGGTGTGCCTCTTTTCTATTGTGGATGTGCACAAAGAGTCTATGTGTATGATGTGAACTTTCCACACTTCTTTGAATTAAGCAAAAGTTATCTATAAAAATTATACACTGAAATATATTTTTATTCAAGTTTAACTCTCTGATAGGAATAATCCGCAATACACTTGAACAGATCTCTACAGAGATCAGTTTAATGCAGCAGAATAGAGTGGAAAGCTTTTAATGTGAATATGCAAATGTAGTATATTTGCTCGGCAATGAGTAGATGATGTTGGACAAGTCATCTATAAATGAATATGTGGACAAACCTGTGTATCCAGCAATTCTACCTCCTCCTGGAACTGCAAAAGCAATATGTTTTTAAAATTATCTTTAAAGCCAAAGGTCTATTTTTCACCCCACCTTTCTTTCCCCAGGGTGTTTTTCTCTTCTCTATAACAGAATCTATAAGCCTTAGAGGAATGAAAACTTTTAAATTACTACTTGATATGGAATATGAGCAATGCTAATCATACATTATGGAAACAGAAGTGTTAAATGGAATGGAAATGTTAAAGCTCCCGCTCTAAAAATGGACATACATGGTCATGTTGTTACTACATATGGGCATATACCAATTTCTTACAAGGCTAAATCTTCTGAACAGGATTAAAAGTCAAAAATTCTGGGCTGCAATCTATTTTAATTCTGTTATCATACTCCTGAATCTGGAAACCAATGAAAATAGGTTATTCTACTGGTTTTTGTTCCCCAGCTGTCATTAAAAACTGGTCCATAACTTCATATAGGTATTTAATATGATTTTTAGTTCAGGGCATAATCCCTCTTTGAATTTCCTCAAGAGACATTGGAGTGCCTGTGTGGGTCTTTATTTTTATATAGTACAGCTCATTCTATAGGTATAGATGCCTTGACCCTGCTAATTTGGAGCAATGTACTCTGCATGGTATGTTTCATAAATTAACATGTATATTTTAAATCCAGAACAGGTTGGTATCATAGAGTCATAGAATGGTTTGTGTTGAAAGGGACCTTATCGCCTACTTCCAACCCCCTTGCCATGGGCAGGGACACCTTCTACTAGACCACATTGTTCAAAACCCCAGCCTGCCTTGACTTGAACTGTTCCAGAGGTGGAGCATTCACAGCCTGTCTGGGCAATCTATTCCATCATCTTGCCACCCTCACAGTAAAGAATTTCTTGCTTATATCTAATCTAAATCTACCCTCTATCAGTTTAAAGCCATTACTCCTTGCCCTACCACTATGTACCCTTGTAACCTGAGGCCACAAACCATAGAATTTCCCTGTAAGAGTCATACTTCAACTCCAGACCTCCTAATTGAGTGATATTTTTCCACAAAACAGCATCATGTGAAATTCAGCGTCCCTCTCACTATTTCAGTGTATTTCATCTGCCAGGCATACCTAAGTATTGAAAATACACAATCCTGATTAACAGCCAAATTCCTTAACAGCTCTCTAGTTTATACGCTGTGGAGTCCTCTGAGAAGTTAATCATCACAGATGGAAATATCCCATGTTCTGTAAGACATATTAGTGTTTTGTAACTGTGTAGTCTAAGTTTTGGCATGAGACACAGTATAAAACAGAGTAAACCAAGAAGCATTACATAAGCCTTTAAAGAATATCTACATAGGCCATCTTTTGTCATCCTCCTCTGGCAAAATCACTGCTGAAGTCTTGGCCAGATTCTCAAACACTGCAAATGAAGTTCACACCATCTGGTAGACACAGTGACACAGCTAAGAAAAACTCTTCTAAGCTCTACCCTAATGTTTGCATCACTTGTCCTTCAAAAAAATCTATATTTATGCATGCCCAGATGTTTTCTTTGTTATTTTAATTTAAATTTAATTTAAGTATGTTTTCAGAAAAACCTGTGCCCAGAGGATTAGAATTGCATTAGTGCATTGCATTCTCTGGAATCCAAACGATGTACAGGAAGAAAGGCTTCATCCCTGTGCTTTGACCGAGCTGCATTGGAACCCGTTTGCACTCGGAAGAGGGAGTGTCAAGGCAGATTGAAGGTTTAACTAAGAAACCAAGCCCATAGTCTGACTTCTAGATGGGCACAGCTGAAAATTATTGTTAATTAAACTGCAATTACTTAATGACAAGATTTGCATGTCAATTGATGATAGAAGGGAACAAGCACAGAATGGTTGTCCAAGATCATGGGCTTATCCAGCCATAATGGCCCATGGATACAGAGCTGACCAGCTCTGGGATTACTGCAGCCTCTGTGTACTGGAATGCTGCAGCAAGTCCCAGTAGAGGGAAAAGTAAAAAGGTATTCAGAGGCTTTTCTTCATGACTGTTACCTGAACTGAAGCTGTAGCAAATTGACATTTAAATAAAACACTTTTTCACAGGAAAAGGGGTTCCTCCTGTGCTATCGACTAGCTGTTAGGCACTACACAGTTTAGCAAGACCTGAAAGGCAGAAAGTGTGATCCATGGGGAAGCCAGATAGGTATAAGAAGCAAAGTAAATAGACAGTATGCAGGGATTGAGACCACTGGGAATGCTGGTCTTGCAGATTAAAATGCTGCACAATTCCATGAGCTAGAAATCACTTTGGAACACAGTTACGCCCATGGAGGATAGAGATCAGAAAATTAAGTTTTAAAAAAGTAAATAATAGCTTTACAGTCTTATGAATGATCCTCAGAACACTGTAACAATGCTAAAAATGTTTCATGAGAGCTACTGCAGAGAGATAATTGGGTGGCTGTTTTGCCTTACCTTTTAAAACTAAAACCAAGAATTGGGAGAGACAGTAGATATGCTGCAGAATTGGTCAAGCTGGTATAACCTTAAAAATCAAGGAAAAAAACCCTGATAATAAGAAGCTTGGTTATTTTTTGAGGTATATTAGTCCAGCTTCTAAGTGTCCATTGCAACAAAGCAAGCTTTGTCTCCAAATGTTGAAAAGAATTGGTAGGGAAAGAACAAAACTGTATTTTGTCATGAGCACCCTCACAGGGAAAAGTGTAAGGTGTGTGAAGAAAACTGTGATCACCTATGGAAGGAAACTTATCAGACTTGAGAAATCACAGCCTAATTTTAAGTAAAGACTGTGACAGACCTCTACAGTTTTAAGGTCAAAAACTACATGGTCTCTATTACCAGCGTCTGAGAGCTAAATCACAACATCAAGATATGTGGTGAGATATTGACAGCAGATTTTGTAAGGTGTAGCATGCTGAATTTTAGTATATAAACTAATAGGTCACATGTCAGCATATTAAAATGTACTTGATCCCAAACAGGAATCACAAAACAACTAATGATCCCCCCTGGGCTCCCTAGAAACATCAGTAACCCAAGGCATGCTGTAGATCAGCATACTGTATAGGAAGTATAGGAAACTTATCAGCTTATTTATGTTCCCATGGTGCAAATAACTCTAGTTAGGTTTGACCCCAGGAAGTAAGAAAAAGATGCAGGTTGCAATCAAATAAAGGAAGGAAAAGATGTAGAAAGACTGGATCCTGGAGGGAGGTACACAGATTGCAGGATGGATGACGCTGGAAGTGCCACTGTGACACCAATTTGTGTACACAGGGCTGATGGGAATCTACCTTCAGCCACACCACCTTACTTAATTTAGTTTTACAAGCACTGACTCCTCTGCTGTTATTTCCTATGCAGCACACAAAACAGGAATGCACTGCCCACATACAGACAGGGAAAAACTACAAGGAAGTCCAGGTAGGTTACGAAGACCTGAGACCTAACCCTGATGTGGGAGAAGAACTGAATGCGGATCAAAGCTGATCTTCTTCACTGTGATGGAAGACAATGGTTTCAGAGGTACAGATATGAGAAAAGCCAACGGCTACACAATAAATACAGTGGGGATCCAGATCAAATGGTCGCATTGTCATAAGTCCCTAAGTGAGTATCATACATAAAAGTCCCAGATTAACCCTAGGTGTTTGCAATATCACTGCTTTGCATGTAGGGCAGCAGGGATCCACCAATTACTTTGCAAAAACTACTATAGCCACATTTGCTCCACACTGCACCCAAGCTAGTAAATATGTTTCAGTAAGGCTGGTGCATACTGCCTTCAAGCATCTGTCATTCTTGCAGTCCTGGAGCTGGGTCGGTCTCTGCTAGCTTGGACACTCCAGTGTGCTGCACAAGCAGACACCTAACTCGCTTTCAGGACAAAGTTTACTTTTTCAAAATGATTGTATTTTTTATTTTAGAATTACTTGGACAGACTTTCTCATATGTATGTGATGTAGGAAAGTGGAAAAAAACTGTGTTTGAGTGAATTACTAAATGTACCTATTTTTTCATGAAAAATGGTATTCTGTTATCATCAAAGAGGATAGATATGTCATTCTCCTGCGTTGATCCATTATTGAGAAAGAATCTTATTCCTACATATTGACCAATCAAGCCATTAAATTTTGGAACATATTTAGTGGAAAATAGTAGACTCCAGTGATCACAATCACTATGATCTTATAAAAGGATTTGAAAGCTATCTCCAGTCTCTAGGCCACAAAACACCAACCTAACATGAGACTAACTGAGCAAAAGCTTCAGCAGTCAACAACAACATCAAAAGCCCTTCATTACCAGGCAATTTGTAGGACCAGGTAGTGTTACACTACAGAAATAGTACCCTCTATGCACATTCCAACAACAGACCCAAATGGCCTATGTTGTAACCAAATGCTGATTGTCAACTAAGATATCATAAGCCAGATAACAAGAAGTAGTCACATGCTAGATGGATTGAACACCTTGACACTTCTAAAGAAAGATTGTTTTTTATTCTATTCTACAATTTTCCTCTGGTATAGCAGAGGAATTAAAATACTTTTTGATTAATTTCCCTGATGGTGTTGACTTAAAAGGCCTTTCACTTTACTGTGTTGGTGGTAAGCAAAATTAGGTAAGTAATTTAAGTAAGGGCCACTTGACACATTGGAACATCAGTGAGCATCTGACTTTGTAAAATGCAGATCTTCAGACTCCTCAGTCTTTGTGGAAACTACCACATGAATCCAAAGTACTAGTTTGAAGAGAATTCACATATCTTTTGTAGCGATGAAGTTGGTGTAAGGAAGGCATGAAATGTTCTTCAAACCCATCAGGTGACTGTTAGGTACTTCTGCACTGTTCTGATTCTGAAAAATTATCTCCAGACTAGACTAAAAGAGCACTTGTTATATCAATGCATATACTACATTTTTTTCTCAAGTTTCTGTTAAGAATCAGTATCCTTTCTTTCTGCACACAGTACTACTATATATGTATATATATATATGTATTTATGTTTGTTTTAACTTTGGAAAAGAAAGGCTCACAATAAAAACACCTACAGGGCACCTCAACTAATTTATTTTCATCTACCTGAGAAAGCCACATATTATAATCTACAACACTGTCTAAAACTGTCTACTAGGAACTTTTCCTTAGGAAAATTATGGCAAGTCAAGTGGAAAGAATTAAAATTAAGTCATTAGTACTTCATATATGAAAAGCTTTAATTGAATTTTCCTCTCCTTTCTTGTATGATTAATTGTGACTTTTAATGATTGTTTTTAGAATAAGAGAATAGTTTAGTAACTGTTAATGCTGTTGTTATGAGCAAAGATCTGACTCCTGAGGACGTTGGTCTGGGATTCTATGATTCAATGATTCGTGAGAAAAGATCTTTCTAATGCTACAGGAGTTCATCTCCCATATTTACCTTGGCCTCTGAGTCCACATTAAGCTTGAATTTGCATTCAGTTCCTTCAATTGTTGCATTTTAGGATGACAAGGACATCCTTTTTCACAGTAGTCTTTGCAGTTTACCATTTTGCTTATGATATGCTATGCAAAAAGGTGCACTCATTCTTCACTAAGTACCTTAATCTAAGAACTAGCTTCTGAGTCGAAGTATACCTTCCAGGACTAGCAACTCCTTTATTCTCTCTACAGACAGATAATAAAAGGATGTCTTGCTTTTACCTAGAACTTTCCTGAATTTGATGGCATGCTGTTTGAATGCATCTGTTAGCATATTATATTACAAACAGACCTTGTTTGAGGTGGAAATCAAATTTAACTCTAGCTAATTTCTATTGAAAGGGCATTTCAATTTATCTTCTATCTTTTCAGAAGAAAGGAAGTATTCAAGAACTGCCAAAGAAGGATCTTATCTGAGACAAGTATAGCATAAGAAAACAAGTGAAGGAGTTTTTGGACTTCAGTCTTCTGTAAAAAGACTTCAGTTATCTCTTTTGACTGTGGTAGTATCGGGGGAGTAAGAGACCATAGACAAAAAGAGACACATAGAGATAAAGCATATGTCTAAACACCCGGATAAGCCAGGATTCAACCATTTTCCATTTATTGCTTGTCTCCTGACTTCCCACAGTTTTTTCCTCACAAATTCATAGCTAGGTACAGAGATTGACGCAAATCCAGAAGTCTCTGGAAAGTGAGAAGCTGCAAAGACTTGGCACCCCATCACATATCTAATATTCTCCTTTGAAAAATATAGATCAAACACAGGCAAGGCCAGCAGCTTTTCTGCCAGGAACTGCTCAAAATCAGCTCTTCACAGACATAATTGTGGCTCTCTAGCACAAGATGACCAGAGTCAGTGTTTGCATTCAAAGACTTAATATGGATAAAGAGGGAGAAGATATATGAAGCTGAAAACACATGCTCACATATGAGTGGCATTACATGGTGCACACCTCTTCCCACCACTCCCTTGCTGACATGCTGCTTCCCAACCTCCCCCGCCCCCCAAAAATAATTAAATCTATACCTAGACAAAGTGAATTTTCTTACAGGAAAACAGTATATTAAGAATTTCTTATTTTCATGTTAGCTTGCTCATTGTTTAATTTATCTGACAAATTACGTAATGAATAAGTTGTATAATGTTAAGTAGTCTTCAGTATCCTACAGTATTCACTATTTCAGAAATTTTACTTTAAAAGTCACATATGATTCCCTTATTGCTAAGGTAAGAAATGTTATGGCTGTTGTCTTTGTGTTATCCTCATGACACACCTTGGTTTGTGATTTATGGGCTTATGGCAATAAATAAAAATGGAGAACTCTTCAATGTCTATATGCATTGTTTCAGAAGTCTCAGTGTTGCGTACGTCCTCTCACTTCCCTTTCTATATGCAGAGCTGGAATGAGCTATCATACAAGATAGGGCAACCTTTCTCAGATTTTGTTTACAATTTAGAGTATGACTTACATGAAAAATATAATTTTGGAGCTGTTTAATTCTAATTAAGTATGATATTTACACATTCCTTTCTGAAGTAGAACTCAGGATGAACCCACTCAAGAAAACAGCATCTGCTAAATTCAGGAAGACCATTAGTAGGAACTAATATTTTTAATATTCGTGAAGGATTATGCATTTTCCTGTGACATCAGAAGATAAACTCCCTTCTTTAGCAGAGCAGGCCTGCAGGTAGGGGGAGATACATGTATGCCAATGGATTACACTTGCTTCATCTGCAGTAGTAAACATTCCTGAGAAGTATTGCTAAGAGGTAACTTGGGTCAGATTTCATACCACATGGCTTAGTTGAAAGCCTGTTCTTCATTCTGACTTAATCTTACATATATTTTCATGGAGAAGCAGGTTTTTAATGCTTTCATCCCTGAATGACTTCCACTCTTGTTATTAGGCAGGTGTGCAGCATTCAAGACACCCACCCCACAGAAATTCTACATGTTCAGATTACTCCAACAAATACGAACCTTTGTTGATATTTTGTAAGCTGCACTTTCAGGTGAGTCAACAGGGTGTATCCTTAAATGGATAGCCATGCCCATAAACAAGAGCCATGACTTACAGACTTAGTAGGCCATATGGGGTGTACTATGTCTGAGGACAGTCTAAGAGAGTTCAGAGTAGGTGAATAAAAAATGTAATTCTAGCGAAAACTCTTTTTAATTTTTAAATTTTTCTGCAGCAAAACTTCCCTGCAACTGTGTCAGTGTTATTACTATGGGCTCTTTCTTGATTTTTCCCCTTCTTAGAGCTAAACATTTTGCACTAAGGAGAGCTCCAGATCCCACTTCCCGATGTGAATATAGAAATCTCCTAGGTCATTTCATGGTAAATTCAGAGAAGAAATTTTAGAGAAGAATTAACCAGTTCCACTTTGATATAGTTTGCATTCCCTTAACAGTTGCATATTGGTTATCTATTAGACTTTACTGCGTGTCTTTGAGAGCAATACTGGGATTCGATATCAATCAGTGCAACAGTTGATAAAAAAGATCAAAGCTAAAAAATTAACACCATGTACTGAATCTACATTCAGAAACATGATGCCATTACAAAGCACACAAAATTTCCCAAACAGAAATAAACTGAAGATCCCCAGCACACAGTGAGTCATACTTTTTCAACAGGGTTGAGATATTCACAACTGAGAAGAAAGCAAGAGGGTAACAAGTTAGCTCTATTTCAAAGAGGAACATGTGACCAACATTCTAGACCAGTGGAGCTCTATTCTTTGCCCCCTCCACAGACATCCACACTGGAATGTGAGCAGATTGAAGCAGAAGGAGGTACTGCTGCATATGGAAGGAATGCAGAAAGAGTCCTTTCACCATTTGTAGCCAATTACCCAGGACAAAGAAGATGTTTAAGGCCTAAAATTTGCCCATTGGCCTTATTAAGTCCTTTGAGATCAGACTCACCACCTGATAGATCTAAGGCTTCCTAGCTTTAGTCCTGTAAAAACATCTACTACACTTTTGACAGCTATACCTAGAAAATACTGACAAGGATTTTAATTGTGGATATTAGATGATAGCTGCACACAAAATGACAACATTAACAGCAATAAAAGAATATTTATGGATTATGGCAGTAATGACTTCAGTGTGGGTGATCCTGACTTGCATAACAGTAAAGCAAAGCTTCTGTAAGGAACAAATATACATGAGACTTCTGTCTGGCCTTGTATCACTGAAATGCAGGATTAACACTGTGAAGGCCAGTGGATTTGTTCAGATCTAAAATTAGTGGGAAAAGAAGCAGTTCCCTTCAGATACTGTGATCATCACTAATATGCAATATTCCTAAACAATGCCTAGCAAACTTTGTATCCTGCACATTTAAGTATAATGAAATAGTTTATGTTCACTATTTGTCTTCTTTCCTGCATGCTATTTGTAAGAGGTTATCAAAGGTTAACTACACAGTTAGGAGGAAAGGAGATAGAGGGAAATGTAGCCATATATTGAATGAAGCATCAAGACCACTGCTTGAGGCAGTTTTCCTGCCTAAAACCACAAGAAACATCATCTACTGGATATTAATTTTTAACAGCAGACCTTTGAAGAGACTTCAAAGATATCAGGTGATTAAAATAGATAGAGGAAGCAAGGGAAAGAAGAGGCTGGGACACAGGGAGGGATGGGCTGGAGGTTGCAGACAAGAGGCTAGCCTGCCAACCTGCTCTCCAACTGATGCCACAGGCTAACACAACAGCATTCATCAAGGACTGTACTATTGACTGCTTTCAGGCAATCAGTACATGCTGATTTGTTTCCTAGAGAAAATTGCTGTTCTTAACACTGATGGTCTCCACCTTGTGAAAGTGGCACCCCCTGAGTTGCCCTCCTCTGAGGCCACAGAGTGAAGGAAGGATCCCAAGGCTTTCAGGAGTAGCAGTGAACCAGGTTTAGGAGAGGTTGCTCATATACAGGAACCTCATCTGAGGCTAACTGTGAGTTTTCTGTGAGGATATATTGATAAAACTCTTGCTAAGAGCAAAAATATTATTTGGGATAGTGCACAACATATCCTTTACATCCTCTAAACTTTTTCTAAGACATCTTTCCACAGAACATTCTCAGCATGGAGTGGAAAGTGAGCAAAGATTTCCTTCTATTTCAGAAACCAAAGTTTAATGCAGCTGCAGTATCATGGTTGGCAATTACAGAAACATTGGAGAAACAATTAAAGGATTTTTCTGAAGATCTTATCCATTATCTCACAAACTCATGAAAAATCTCATTGTTAGCATAGTTGGCATTAACAAGCTACACTTTTGAATAAAAGTAATGCTTAGAAATTTTAACTGCCCAAATTAGTACTCTGTTGTGGCTGGAATATCAATAAGGTGCAAAAAGTCTTTCAGAGCATCTAAAACTAAATCTAAATTAATTTCATTTAACTGATGTGTCAGCTAACTTCTTTAATTAAAGGGCCATGTACAATTTGAAGAGAAAAAGAAATATCTCGTGCAGTTCCAGCACAATGGTATTAATTTCCAACCCAGAACAACAGTGTAAACTTAAGTACTCATTTAGTATTGAATTGCCCTTGCTTTGCTTCATTTTGTGCCTGACTGTATAAGAGGGGTGTTTTGGGGAAGACAGAGAGTCTGCAATAATCTTTGATGTTCTGTGGGGCAACAGCAGTTCACAGATCACAGGTTGAATAACTCCAAACTAAATCAAGAAACACTAAATCTGTCACAGTAAGACCCCAGAGCAAACTTTGTACTCATAGAGGTGGCTTACATAGACATAGTCTACAGAAAATAAAACAAAGTTATAAAATGCATCCTGCAGCTTGCACATTAAACCCAAAGGTTACCACAAAAAAAAAAAACCACTGTATATCTCCTGAGGATACAATCTCAAGAAAGACAGAATGCCCTGTGAAAAGAATAGCGACAGGTCCACGTAGAACAGCAGGTATGTCTTCAAGTTCAATGAAGGAGCAGG
Organism: Actenoides lindsayi; assembly: GCA_025331215.1. Classification (NCBI taxonomy): domain Eukaryota; kingdom Metazoa; phylum Chordata; class Aves; order Coraciiformes; family Alcedinidae; genus Actenoides; species Actenoides lindsayi. The sequence continues at coordinate 26,307 of WTSP01013927.1, forward strand.
ACAACTGAGATTTCCCTCTATTCTTCCTGGATAATGCCTTTCTGCCTCCTGTGTCACATGCTAGGGACATTTCCAAAGCTGGGAGTTGCAGGCAGGAGCATGAATGGGTCACATCACACTGGGCTGCTGCATGGAAGTGCAAGTCCTCAAGCTTCAACAGACACAAAGATACTGAGGGGCCATGGAACAGCTGACTGTTTGAAAGTGCCCAAAATCACAGTGCAACAGAAGAGAGATGGGATCACAGAATACAGGCCTAAGTGCTGTTAGACAGGTAGAAAGGCAGCTCCTTTAGCCTTCCTGATAAACTAGGCTCACAGGATAATTCAGGCTGGAAGGGACCTCAGGAGGCCCCCAGTCTAACAGCCTGCCCAAAGCAGGGCCTGTTGTGGTGTTAGATCAAGTTGCTGAGGGGGCCTTGAAAGCCTTCGAGGACATAGATGGCACAATCATTCTGGGCTACCTGTTCTTCAGCTTGCCTATCCTTTTGGAGAAAAAGTTTCTCCTTAGGTCTATTCTGAACCTCTCTTGTTTCAGCTTATATCCTTTGTCACTTGTCCTTCTTAGTTCACATGTGTTGCTGAGTATCTACTAGCCAGCAGTAACATCACTCTCCTCTAGAAAGCAACACAAGGAAGGTTTGGTAATAACATTCATGCTGTGTTCCTTCACTAACCTGCATGGTTAATAACTACTTTGTGTCTTCAACCTGTTCCACAGAGCAACAATACCAGAGCTGGGAAGGAAACCTGTTTTCCATTTCTGAGTGGGTTTGGTTTTGTTTGGGTTTGTTTTAAAAATTTAGAGAACAGATTCCAGTTCAAAAACAAAGGTGAAAAGAGGAATCTTTCTAGTAAAAAGTTTCAAAATAGTATTTCCAAAGTCATTCAAGTCAATCATGTTTGGCTGTTGTTCATGTTTACTCTTTTGTACGTGCAGTTCAATTTGAAAGCCAGTGTTCATTTTTAACAGGATCAGCTGGAATTTCCACTTCCAGAATGACTGAATGTTGTGGTCAGATTGGTTTGGAAAGTTTTTCTCAATCTTTTCAAGCTGAAAAAGTCAAAGAAATAGCTCACCATGGAAGGGCAAAATGAAAATGAGAAATGAAATGAAAAAGCTTTCATTTCAGGGCATTTGTATCTCCTTACAAAAATTTTCATCTAAAAATAGCTGTAGTCAGTCCAGTTAGGATCTTTATTTTGTTTAAAGAGTGATGAGATTTTTATTTATTTATTTTTTTTAATTACCAAGATGTGAGTTAAGAAGATTCACTTATGCAATGATGCAGTGATAAAGATATAGGTGCATGGGAGTAATGGCATTATAAACAATGAAAACAGACAAATAGTAAACCTGATAAATAATTCTGAGTAATATTTATGAGTTTGAGCATTTCTGGTCCCATGTGGGTACTTGGTTCAAAGTGTTCTAAAGAGTGTTACAATCAGAAAGGTGTTTAGCACTTCGTAAAAATCTTTCTGGTGAAGGGTTTCTTACTGGTTGTCTTACAATTCATCCCCAGACTTTTGCCACTTCAGGGAACAACCAAAGTAAATTGGTTACAAAGAAGGAAAGAGAAAACAAACTTTCTGATTTTGAAATAAGCTCCAGACTGATGCTGCATTTATCAATGCTGTTCCAGCTCTTCACAAGGACGTGTAGCACAGTGTTGTGTAGTCAAGCTTAGTTTCTGGCTTACAGCAGGTATTTCAATTCCTTGTTCAATTAGTGTGGCCACTCCCTCAGCACGGCTCAACAAAAACCTCCTCAAAACATAGTGAGCTACGGACAGAGGCTTGATGATTAATTTTACAAGAAATAAAATTAATTTTTGTGTGAATGTCAGTAAGGATTTGAGCTGTGGCTTCCAGGGGCAGAAGGTGCTTGGGGTCCCCAGGAAGGGTTACCAGCCCTAGCCCCCATGCTGTCTCTCCCAGCGAGATGTCTGCATCCAGGCACAGCTCAGCCCACCTCACTGCTCAGGTCTCAGTCTCTTCACTGCTTGCTAATAAGGGTACCTTGAATTTGGCCCACCTGGGAGCCATTCCATAGAGGAATCTGTCTCTGTGGACAGTGAGAGAACACATAGCTGATGAAAGGAGTATGTTGAAATCCTTCCTGATTCTGCAGCAGGTGCCTGTATCTTCCACCACCCTTTCTGGATGATTTGTCCAGGAGCCTCTGTCATCCAACTCACTTGCATGGGAAGCATCAGCAGCCTGCCTCCTCCCTACAGCACAGCAATTCCTTTGCTCCCAGTGCCATGAGAAGCAGCAGCCACATGGATCCCTAGCATTTGGCATCTCATTTTCCCATCTTGGCAAAAAATTGTGAGGAAATAAAAGTCCTATAGCAGAGCAGAATTAATCCTACAAACGCTAAGCAATGTTGCTTCAAAAGAAAACAAAGAATTACCCTTGTATTGCCACATTATATTTCTTAAAGCAAAATCAAACACGCTAATTTAAGAGCACTGTTGAAACTAATACAATGATTGTGGAACAAGTCACGTACAACCTTCTTAGTTAAAATTTCAAAAAGCTGAAGACATTTTTTTCAGAGCTCTACTGCTGCTAGTGCTGTAAATTACAATGACTAATGTTATAAGAGATTTACACAGCACAGTTGTTCCTGTCTTTTTCACAACCCTATAAAGTTAGATCCAGCCTACTCAAATAAACCTAGTTGTAAGTTTAAGAAGCAGTTCAGACAAATGACGAAGCGGGAGAAACTTACTCAGCACTTTGTCCTGAAGGTTCTAATGAGTACAACTCAGAAAATTAAAGAATGGATACATTAAGGGCCAATTTAGGATCTCTTACCAACTAGTCAGAAAGGAAATGGGGCTGCAGCAGCCAGCTGCACAATGGGCATGGGGGAAGTATTGAGACTTGTCCCTGGCAGTTACAGAGAAGTAAATGGAAGATTGTTTTTCTTCTCTCTCTCTTTTTTTTTAAATACTTTATTTATTTTTTTTTTTCTGCAATGGGGTTACTCTGTACTGGAAAGAGCAAAAATGGTCCAGAAACCAAATCAGCAAAAGTACCACCCATTTTATTCACATAGATCCAAATTTTTAAGCCTCAAAAGCCAGACTGGTTTCTCTCTGACTGGGAAATCACTGGAGCTCAGTCAGATGTCAGCATCATAGCTTTCTGATCACTTAGGTTCTGCTTTTTTAGTCACCTATAAGGGGCTTGGATCTTACTGGCAGAGAGAAAATCATCATCTCTTGTGGCAATGTATCTCGAAGAGAACGGACATGTGGCCTATCCAAACTCACCTATGCCATAGCTTAAGACACCATCT
>WTSP01013928.1:0-25908 GCA_025331215.1 Actenoides lindsayi
GGGAGGGAGGGTGGGAGGAGGGCCACGACCGTGAGCAGAAAGCACATCACCCTAGGGAGAGAAGCTGGGGGAGTTCAGCCTCGAGAAGGGAAGGCTCCAGGGACACCTTAGTGCAGCATTGCAGTGTATATATATATAAAAAAGGACATATAAAAAAAGATGGAGAATATTTATTTCTTTTATTTTAATTTTTTTGTTTGCCAAGGCCTACAGTGACAACACCAAGGGGCAGTGATTTTAAGCAAAAAAAAGTGGTAGGTTTAAATTGGGCGTGAGGATGACACTGTTTGCAGCGAGAGTGGTGAGATACCAGAACAGGCTGCCCAGAGGAGTTGTGGGTGCCCCATCAGTGGAACTGTTAAAGGTCACGTTGGATGGGGCTTTGAGCAACCTGCTGTAGCAAAAAATGTCCCTGCCCCTCCCAAGGGGATGGGACTGGGGGACCCTTAAAGGTCTCTTCCAACCCAGCCCGACAAGCAGCCTACTCTGTGGAAGCGGCAGAAGCTCGAGGCACCTGTGGGAAACGCTGCTTCTGTGCTTTTGAGAACTGGGGTGACAACTCCCTCGCTTGTGGAAAGGTGGATTGCCTCAGCTGCAGTCCATAGGCAATCTCCTGGGTTGGTGTAGTTTGCAGGGATTCTGGCTCACAGCTGTGAGAAGAAGGAGACTGAAAAGAGATCATGGTCTGTTTCTAAACCTGGTTTGAATCTTTCTCTGCTCTTTTAGTACAGGATACAATAATACTACAAGGAACCCGAAATAAAACCGGGTCATAATTAATATTTCTTTATCCTTTTGCTCTGTTGATCTAATGTCAAAACTTGAGAGGTTTTTTTCTTTTCAAACTGGTTTGCCTCTCCAACCAATCTTAAGCTTTGTTCTTTTACACTACTCTGTAGAAAGAGAATCTCTTTCCCTTCCTTTCCCTTCCCTGTTTTTACTTCAAAACCACATAATAACTAAAAGAAGTAATGTTTGTCTGTTTGTTCTTAAGATTAACTGATGTTTATTCAGTTTTTCTCAACATTTGCAGGTTACTTATAGACAGCTGCAGAAGCACTGTAACTGTGATGGTTTCTGTTTGAACGATGGCGGCGAACGACAGCGTTAATATCTTGAACTCTGCTTATCTGGCAGTGGAATACGTAGACTCTTTCTTGCCTGACAATCCCCTGCAGCAACCATTTAAAAATGCCTGGAATTACATGCTGGATAACTACACAAAATTCCAGATTGCAACTTGGGGATCACTTATAGTTCATGAAGTTTCATACTTCTTGCTCTGTGTCCCTGGATTTGTCTTTCAATTTATACCCTATATGCAAAAGTATAAAATTCAGCAGGTAAGACAACGTTGGGAACCTCACACGCCCTGATTTGTCTTTGACACACGAAGTAGAACGTGTAATTGCAGTGTCCTAGTTTCCAATTTATATGACTTCATTTCCTTTTATCACTTGGATGTCCTGGAAGTTGACAGAGCTATATTGCAAAGTGTGTGAGGAGGGAAAGAGAAAGTGGATTTTGAGGAAGGAAAGGAGTTTTATTCTGAGGGAGGGTATCTTTTTTACCATGGTGGTAGGGAGAGAAAAGGGTACGTCAGTCTCTGAGTTATCAAAGATAATACATAATATTATGTGTTATCAAAGATAATACGTAATATTATGGATCAGGAGGGGAAGGTGAATAGAATTGTAGCATCAGGTGGCAGAGATCTGGCTTAGTAGTATAAAAAATGTATATGGTGTGCTTATTTAACAGCAAGTGTCTCTGTCAAAGTGCCTCTGTGCACACCCTCTTGAAAAGATTTTGCAGTATTTTAACAATGGAGAAAGCCTGGATGGACTGCACACTCCTAACTGGCAGTAAAAGTGCATCCAGTCTCCAAAGATGATTGTTTTCTCCCAGTTCACTGTAATAGGAATTAGATGTTAATGAGACCAGCTTCTGAAATTGCTACAGTAATTGGTAAAATGTTTTCCTGCAAAACGTGGATGTTTTCAAGACAACTTTTTTTTTTTTCACAAGCTTGTATCTTCAGCTTCTTCTCCTGTTATTTTAGCAATGGAAATGCATCCTGTGGTATGAAGAAAAGCAAACTTAGATTTGTCTTAAAGTCTTGCATATGAAATAGTCTTGCTAATTACAAACGCCAGAATAACAAGAATATGAGTGGCTGATAATAACAACTTCTGCTGAGAGACACTCACTTTAAATTAGAAAGCTAGCTCAGAAGAATGAGGGTTTGATGATGTAATTTGTAGTGCCTGAGTTAATTTGTGTTACTGGAGGACTGACCAACTGTCTGTCAGTGAAATAAAACTGCCTGCAAAGTAACTTTTGCAGCACCTGAGGTATGTGCAACAGAAATGGGTAACACAACCAATTCTTTTTGCTTCCTCTTAGGATAAACCAGAAACATGGGAAAAACAGTGGAAGTGTTTCAAAACGCTCCTATTCAATCACTTCTTCATTCAGCTTCCTCTGATTTGTGGCACCTACTACTTCACAGAGTATTTTAACATCCCATACGAGTGGGCAGAAATGCCTAGATGGTAGGTGGATTTTTATCCTGGGTTGATGCTGAGTTACATACAGTTGGAGGCAGAATAATTAACAAATAGTGTCAACTTTAATGCACAGTAATTCTGGGGCAATTGAGACTGCTAATGTTGCTTCTGTTGATACTTAAGTGCTGTAAGACCTAATTAGGGCTTTCTAAGTTGTTTTTTTTTTCCTAAAAAAATGGTTCTGTTACTCAGAAGAAGGGGGATTGGGAGAGAATTTATGGCAGCAAAGCAGAATTCACAGTAGCCTGGGTTACACTCTGGACGTTCTGGTGGTTTTTATACAGATTTTTTTTTTTATTCCTCCAAAGTGCTTCTTCCCTCCACCTTGTTTTATATCATAGAAGCAGCGTGTTCCTCAAAGGAAAGAACATACTACCTGCTTCATACTCTCTTTTTGTTGCACTAAACAGATAAAGAAAACTGATTTTTTTTTTTAAAAGAAAACTTTTAAAGAAAACTATGAATTAATGATAAATGTCACTGCCACCCCCACACCCTGCCTGGATAGTGGTTCTCTACAGCAGAAAGTCATCATCCTTGTAAAGCTATTTTCTACCTGGCTTAGACAGATGATGTAGCTCTTTTTTTAATACCTAGGTCTCCCACAGTCTGTGGGTGTTGTCTACAGACCGTATGTGTAGCAAGGAAATGACAGCTTGTTATACTGCATACTAACTCATACTTCAGCATATCAACAGATCAGCTGATAAGTACAATAGCCCTTGCACCCAGCAGTGGATATTTGTAGTGTGTTAAAAAGGTAGTGTCAGACAGTAATAGGCATAAACACTTCCTGCTCTTCCTAGCATAGAAGCTGTTTCCTTTTTCAATATTGTGTACCTGCTAGTGTATTCTGTAACTAACAGCTCTTCTGCTTTTTAAAGGTATGTTCTGGTTGCCCAGTGTTTTGGATGTGCAGTGATTGAGGATGCCTGGCACTATTTCCTGCATAGGTTGCTGCATCACAAGAGAATATACAAGTACATCCATAAGGTTCACCACGAGTTTGTTGTATGTATCGCTTGATTTATTTTTTGTTTAGTAGTTTTTAGTATCTGCAGTTTCATACAGCTTATTTAAAGCTCTTATTTGAAAGACTTAAGAAATTTTCATGCCTTTGACAGCAGGATAGATGCCTTTTCGGAGCTGGTTGTCAAGAGCAGTCATCATTTTTGTTTCTGAAAACACCTCCTCTAATTTTATTTCATTTTGTAAGAGGGAAAGATGGTACTCTGGCTAAGGTTTGCTCATATCTGTTGAGCTAGATGAAGCAAGCTTTTGGAAGTGTATTTAGAGGTCTCGTTGTTAGAGCAAGGAAGATGGTAGGTTTCTGGTTGTGGTTGTTTGTCAGTTTTCTGCCACCTAGGGCCTTATCCAGAGCATATTCATCCCCAGAACACAATCAGCAGCTCCTTCACAGCCTGGGTATGTGCATCATACACGCAACGTAATTGATTCAGGGGAAGATTATAGCTTTGGATATAGACCTCTAGAAGCAGTATAGCCAGCTGGAGATATTTTGTGTGGCTCTGCATTTAGCAGTGTTGGACATGGAGCACAAGGTAACGAGCCATGCTGGACTGGGGTTGGCACTGTTCTGAGGCAGGTAAGGTCCAGGGGTGCTCTGTACAGGCTGCCAATAATAGAGAAGCTTGCTGTTGATAGATGCATGTATATGTACTTACCTCTGCAGCAGCAGCAGCTGCTGCTCTTGTTTTCCTCTTGCTCTTGGCAGCCCTTCAGGTGTCTCCCAGGAGCAGCTTCTGGCCATTACTCTGGAGAGTGGTTAGTTGTTCACACAGACATGGTCTGTAGGATAATGGCTGTTTCACCAAAAGTTTTCCTTGATAGTAAAAGGTGATAATCTTGAAATTGCCCTTAAGCCAAAGTAGACTTTATTTTTTTCTGATAATCAAACTTAAAACCTTCAGCATTAGGTAATTTTCTTTTTTAAACTGTTCTCTTTGTATGGTGTTCTAATTCTGAAAACTCTCTATAGAATGTCTTTTTTGGTAAACCAGCTGTAGGAATGACTGGCATGTGTGTATATACATATAAGGGAAAGAAAATGTTTCATTTCAATCTCAAAATGATATTTGAATGGTGCAAATTTATTTTAAAAATAATCAAATATTAGGGTTTCTTTATAATTTTCAAATCAATTTCTAAGTGAATCCTTAGAAAACCTGATTCTGAGACTATTTTGCCTGCCTTCTTTCTTCTGCTTCCAAGCCTGGATATATAACAAGCTGATGGGAGCTTGCCAAACACTTTAATATCCCCTAAATAAAAGTTTTCAACTTCTCAACTAGTCATGAAGTGTTTGGAGTCGCTGATGGCCTGGTAATCCTCATGACCCAGGAATGCTGTTTCCTGTTTTCCCGAGTTGGAGCTGAACACTGGTGTTAAGGCCCTTCCTCAGCCATACCATTTCCTTTGTCCTGCTGTGGTCTTGTGGGGTAATGGGGACAGTACCACAAAATAGAGGTGTGTTGAATGGAAAATGGTGACTGTTCTTCCTGTCTGCTCTCTCTTTCCAGTCTCCATTTGGAATGCAAGCGGAATATGCGCATCCTCTGGAAACACTTATCCTTGGAACTGGCTTTTTTATTGGAATTGTTGTCTTCTGCAACCATGTGATTCTTCTGTGGGCGTGGGTGATATGTCGCTTGATGGAGACCATTGACGTGCACAGGTGAGATTCTCACTGCTTTTTCTCTTCTCCCTAAATCTCTCTCAAACTTAACCTGTCTCTGTCACCGAGATTTACTGTGATTTTGCTTGTGTGTCTCATGAAGATTGACATAACCTGATGAGTTATCACTGTCTTCTGTTTTGAGGTAATCTGAATAGCAACTGTTGCTAAGAGAGTGTAGACTATCAGAGCATCTCAAGGAGGGTTTTGGAAGCTAGGTGCCTCGTCAGGATGTCTGGCTCTTGATACTTGGTGTACAAGTGATCTTAGGCATATTAGAACACCAAAAATCAATTGCAAAAAAGTGATATTCCAGCCAGGAGTTCTTTGGGTTTAATACTTTGTCAAGAGAGTTTTCCTGGACAAGAGAAACTTTAGGCTATGTAATCACTGACAGTCTTTAAAATAAATACATACATTGCTTTAGTTTGCTTACATGTTTATATATTGCCAGTACAAAGGATAAGACTTCTTGTCTCTGTAGTAAAACTGACTCCTTTCAAATTTGGCTCCAAAATACTAGTGCAAATCCCAGAGGCTAGTTGGCTTCATCTGAAAATGAATGAGCTTTTCTTTCCTGTGTTGAAGAGGAAGGGGACAGTAAAAGTTCATTTTTGAAATGCTAGTATTACACTTGACCTGGTGTCTGTAAAGATACTCTGGAGCATGTAGTGTCTTCCTGGAAGCTGTGTCAGGTGTTTCAGTGGCACATGAGCTACTAATGAACTCATCACACAAATCATTGCTGATTGAGTTATATATTGCTTGTAGACTGAAAAGTGTGTGTTGTGACATACAGCAATTGATGCAACATATGCATCTGCTTTGATGATGGCTATTTTAGTTTGTTGTCCACATGAGGTTTTTATAGCAAATTACCTTGTGCTCTCCCCACTAGGTGGTGGTAAGATGCTTTCCAGTACTACTAAGCAAAAGAGTTGAAATCCCTCTAAAGCAAACTCTTCTGGTCTTAATATTACTTGTAATTACATCTTTTGAATTTGAAATATTTGAAGAACTTGCAGCAAGCAGAAAACAGGAGTAGAAATTGTACAGTTGCAGTTGGTTTGAGATGGTGTTTGATGAGCAGCTAAGCTGACGTTCGCAGCTTGTCACTAAAAGGCAGTGCTATTTCTTGTTCCTCCTACCTAATGTCACTCCTGAGTCAGTTAAAGCTGCTAAGCCAGCAAGAAGTCAGCCACTGTAACATTTTTTAGGTGACTTGTTTACATTTATTTTTTTTATATTGCCTAGTTAACTGAGCTGATAAGGTCAGCAAGTGCCCAAACCATTCAGGAATAGTTTACAGAAGCATTTGGCTAGGATAGGAGGGATCTTGTTTTCCTCTTCAGACAGTATTACAGTGATTATTACCTCAGGGCCTTAAGATACAAGAAAAAAAAAATCATTTTATAAAAAAGACAAGTTAGTGTCTATATTTTGTAGTTTGTGCAGGAGAAATCCCTGCTGTAATTGCTTTTGTTTGTTTGTTTCCTGCCCTGTAGTGGCTACGATGTTCCTCTGAACCCTCTTCACCTGGTGCCTTTCTATGCTGGTGCCCGTTTCCATGATTTCCATCACATGAACTTCATTGGCAATTACGCTTCGACCTTCACGTGGTGGGACAGACTCTTTGGGACAGACTCTCAATTCATTGCCTACAAAGAAAAAGAGAAGAAGCAACAGCTCCTAACGAAGAAGAAGGCTAACTAGATTTCCAGTGTAAAAATTCTGATGCTCATACTGGTAGTCAACTTTTGCTTCTCTGTAAAGCAAAAATAGTGATTGGGTGTTAAGCGTAAATCTTGTTCCTTGGCTACTAAGTGGTAGGGAAAAATGGCTGATTACACTGCAGTATCTTCCTCATGGAAATGCTTCCTATTTTATACGTAAGTACTGCATGTATTTTAACTGCAGACTTGAAGATTATTCCAAAAAAAAAAGAAAAGATGACTTGTATCTATCTTTTTTTTTTTAACCTAATTTTTTTTCTTTAATGTGGCCAACTTTGCATCCAGGTGGAATTGTGTATGAACACTGAAATTGGACTTAGGTTGTTTTTTTTTAAATATATATTCTTAATTTTGTAATATCAAATAGCAGAACCTAATAACCAGTATCAGCACTGTACTATTTAAACATTGGGTAAAAGTTGCTTAAACCAAAATATCTGTTAATGGGAACCTTGGACAGGCCTTTTGCACACTGGATATTGCAAACTGTTAATAAGAGAACACCTGGCTGAACGTGAGTCAGCAGAGACATTCCTGATCTAGATTTATTATGTTATTTTTAGATTACAGGTAAAAATAATAGAGATTTTTATTTGAAGAAACTGGTTTTTGCTGCTCTTTTGAAGTTGGTATGTCAGTGTACTTAGCATTTACATTACATTCTTCTCTATGTGTTGTAATTTGCTGAACTGACTCGTTGCTCTATTTGCACTTGTGACTGATGAAATAAATGTGGTTTGGTTTGATGCGTGTATTATACCTTTCGTATGTTTTCTAATACAAAGCTGTGATAAAAAACCATGTAGGATCCAGTGTCTTACTCTGTTAAGCTCTTTAAGGAAGAAGCACTACGTCTGTTAGTATGATCTACAACCGTTCCATCTCTTAAAGCTCCTTGCAGAGACAGCAGTAAGAAATGGAAATGGAGAGCATCTTGCAAAGTCTGATGGCTTGCATTTTGAAGGACTTGGCTACACAGCTGCTCCGGGTACCAACAGGTTTGGGGCCAAGGGTGCATGCTCAAGCTACAGCTTTTACAAACTGGAATCTGGAAATCCACTATTTCAGCTGTATTAGTAACAGAAGCAGTATTCTAATATTGTTGAATCTACTCTTAAATATTTGCCTCTTGCACAGGAAACATCCTTGGAAGTGTTTAAGAAGAACTGAAACCCTTACAAAGATCTTGCACTTTGTATTTTAATGTCAGCTGCTCTTCAGACTTCAAATACCCCTTTAACTACCCTCCAAGTCCTTTAGAGATGCTTACAGCATTTTGTTTACTCTAGACCACCTACGTTTTCATGCTGCTTCACATGCACTCTGATATAACACTCAAACCAGGCCTTCCTGTGAAAGTGCAGGTGAGATCAGGCTTCTAACAAAAACCCAAGGAGTTAATGATATTCTGAATGATTCAAATAGTACTTGAGATGTGGAAGTGGTTCAGATTCCTTTTCTACTTGTGTGCTGTAGAAGCTTTTACTTCTCTGTATCCCCACTGAAATTCCATGTTCTTCCTCTTGCCTTCCCCTCTGGAAGAAAGTAAAAATACTTGACTGTGGCAGGTGAATGGAAGCTGAAACCCCTGCATTCAGTTTTTAGGAGGGACTGCTACTTAAGACTCCCTGAATCCATCCGCACTGCCAGCCTGAACTCTCCGTGGTAGAAGTGACCTCTTTAATCAGATTTCAAAGATGGCCATTATCCTCTTTGCTTTGTCAGCTCCCCCACTCATCCTGCAGCTGCAGCTATACTTAGCTTTATTTTACCAAATGCCTAGCCTAAAAATACAAGGAGCTTGCAGACTCTCCCCGTGTACCTGATTTTATTCACTGGTTCTCAGCCTGATGGCTTGTGCCTACGTGCATGTCGTTGCAGAATTTTGTACGACTGTGAGCTGACTGAATCTTCTTGTAAAGGGATTTGGAAAAGCTTGGTGTCCCCTCAGCTATGGGGAGAGGGCTAAAAGCTTGATGGAATGACTTACAAAATAACAGTGTAGGTGCCATTCTTCAAGAGGTTTTTGAGAATAAGTAGTGTAATTTTAAGACATTACTTATGCCATCTTTTTAGGCAATGTGCATGGGTTGGGTGGTTGGTTGTTTTTTTTTTCTTTGTTCATGACTTGAATCATGATTTTTCTGACCACCATTGCTATTTCAGTTTTCTGCCTTATTTTATATACATCCTTAGTCTACAATGTGATTACGTCACTGCTTTTGATCGTCTTTGTTTTACAGATCCCTAGAGAATTATGCAGGCTGTGCTTTATAAATCTCTTTTTTTTTTTTTTTTCTGAAAATGCATGCCCACTGGATGTTTCAACACAGCAACTTGTTCTGAAAGCCACGAGCTCGTTTTGCTGCAGGACTCGGATAGACCTGCATTTTACCACCACCCCACCACCTTTTCAAATGCACAAAGCTTGTATTTACTGCTGAACATGATGCTGGCTGGTGAATGTCCTACCTCATTACTATGTATCTCATGCATATCAAGAGCTGTGTTAGGCAATTACATTTTTTTTGAGGATTTAGGCCTTTATTGAATAAGACTTCACTGTTCAGAATTTTGCTTGTTGGGGTTTTTTTTCCTGTGTTTAGTGAGAAACTATAGAGCACGTGTAGTTTGGAAAACTAAGAGGTTTTTGTGCAATAGAAAAAAAAATAGCGTGTGACATCTAGGTAACAATCTCTGCCTCCTCACACCACACATGAAACATTACACAATCCGTTGTCCTTCATCCTCTTTAGCAAGGAGACAGATTTAACTCTTAAAGTTATAGGCTAGGGGAGTAAGTGGGAAAGTAGCATTACCCACAGCTCAATCTTTTCTTTGAAGTCCAGTTTAGTTGAAGTGAAGCTGTGGGAAACAGCACCTTGTACTGCCCCTTAGGATGTAACAATAATGAAGTCCTATGAAAGGGACAACTTAATTTCTTAGGTTTTGTGTCAATAAACCGTGGAAACTCAGATAAAGTACAATAGCTTGTGAAGATCAAGATTGCAAAATAATCAACTCCTTTTGCCTGCTGCTGTGAAATACTAAATAAGGAGGTTTATATTACACCGCAGCACAGCTTGCCAGAAAATATTAATAATGATTGATAGCATGATTATTTTTGTGGATTATGTGACTTCATTTATTTTTCTTACTGAGTTTATAATAAGTCTGCTGAGTGATTCAAGATAATTTTAAAGAAAAGTATGACATGTTTCTAGATTTTTAACATTCCTTTTTCTTTTTTTTTTTTTAATTATATTATTGAAACCAACATTATGGCTACAGATAGTTGTTGTTATTATTAACTACAGTGTGTGGTTCATTGCCTCAAAACCTTCATCCCTTACTGCTGCCTCTCTCTGTCAAGCTGCAGCCTGCTGGCAAATCTCAGCCATTGAAACTTGTAACTGGTCCAGGAAGGAGACAACGTTTTGCCATTGGTTCTTGCTATAATTTTTTTATCTGTGAAGATAATAAACACAGCAGTCAAACTGCTTTTCAGTTGTATTTTTCACCGGCTAACGAGGTTGTGTCATCTCCTCCTCAGCAAGGCATTTCCTCTATTTATTAAATCTCTTCTGTGGCTTGTGGCTGAATTTGTGATGTCCCGTTTCAGCTGTAGGTGTTAGAACTCCATGTCCAGATCATTCTCTCTAATACCACTTGGGTGATACAAGCACCTCCTTCCTCTTAACCGTTGTCCTGTCTAAACATTCAAAGACAAAATCAGTGGTTCTGGAGCACTGCACTGGGGAACACAGTCATTACCCATCTGTTGTGATCTCTCGGTGCTTGTAGCAATGCTGGATTGTTACGAGCGTGGTTTACATTTCTTGCTCTGAAGTGTAATTTGCAATTTGCTGCTCTGAAATATTTAAATGTGCTTGATTTACCAGGTAAGCTAAAATCACATTCCGGAGCTGCTACATGCTAATTATTCAGCATTCTTTGTCACCCACAAATATTAGTGGGTTCTGCTTCACATTTATGTAGTCGCTGAATAAATTAGCCCCCCCAGACATGAAATGCCAGTCCCTCCTGTTGGGAGAAGAAGGCTCCTGTTAGATAATGCTTTTTAAAACACCCTGTCAGCCAGTTTTGTGAACTCTCAGCGTGATCCCGCGTGGTGATTTCTCACTGTGGTCACGCTGTCCCTCAGAAACAGCACTGCAGTTCAGTGTCCAGGAATTGAGTGTCACCCCAGGAGCCAACCCCCTGAAACAAGGGGCAGCAATAAACCACGGCCATTTCTGTAGGTGTGTAGTGTGCAAGTGCAAACGTCAGGACCATTCTGTGTGAAATTTAAGTTGCAGTCTATAGAGGCTCTGTGCAGAATTGTTACAGGTATAGGCTGCTCACCACCCCACCCCAGGAAGAGCACAGTGAGCTCTTAAATATGTGATAAGATCGAGTTTCAGTAACACGGGAGAGTCATTTAACTGGAAAGTGGGTTTCTTTCCCTTTTTCCCTTTTTCCCTTTTTCCCTTTTTCCCTTTTTCCCTTTTTCCCTTTTCCCCTTTTCCCCTTTTCCCCTTTTTCCCTTTCTGTAATCTCCAGCCTAAACGCCTTGTCTGTATTTGGATTTTGAAAAAAAATCATTTATTTTTTTTTTGTTTATATTTCCTTTGGCCTGCCTTATGTTAAGCCTGTTCTCAAGGTACTGGAAAAGCTGCAGCTTTCCATATCTCAGCTCTGGCAAGCATCCAAGGGAGCAAGCCACTGTGCTCTGCAAGACACTTCGGAGACTGGTAATAGAAACTGCTGTCCTGAAGACAAGCTTCACATAGCCAGAGCTGCCAGGTCTAGTATGTGTATACAATCAGCATTCAGAAACGGTTTGTAAAGGCTTCTTAGAGCTCACAAGTTATCTCTACCTATTTGCCTGGTAATTCATCAACGCTGAGATCAACTGCTCTCTTTTTAAAATTGATTGGAGCGATTCTGTTGCTACCATTAATTTCTTGAATGAAACCCTTAGCAGCTTTTACCTGGGCTTTTAGGACATACGTGGTCTGTAGCTGGTTTTTTTTCTGAGTAGTTATGCTGTGTTAATGCCCCAATGAGTCTTTCAGAATTTTTCCAAGGCTTGAAAATATGATACAACTGGATATTAGCAGGCGAAAGATAGCCCTCCTCAGAGAGGGGCTTAAAGACCAGCTAGTGGTTTGGTCTTGCTGATCTAAATACGCTTCTCCCTTGGGCGTTATGTTCAGCATACTACCTGTTTATTTGTATGTTAGGAAACATTGCCTTCCTCACGCAGCACAGTGCACCCTCTCACTTCTTTCCAGATATAAACTGGAGAGGTTTACTGAGTAGTTCCACGATGTAATTCTTAACAGAATTCTGTTATTAATAATGCAAATACCTGATCTCTTATCTGAAAGTGCTCTTAGGATTTCCGTTGTTCCTAATGTGCTTCTGTGATTTCTAATAGACACAGCTTTAGGGTTCTCACGTTGGGTTGTAAAAGAGAATAGTTCCCTCAGCCTGCTCGTCTTGCGACGCAAAAACCCGTGCAGAGTTACTCAAGTCTTGTAAGCAGAATTCTGTGAGTGTGAGGCTTTTAGTTTTGTTTGGTTTTGGGTGGGTTTTTTTTTCAGTTTTCCTTATACACTTGCTGCCGAATTGTGATTTGCTGAAAGAGACATTCAGGCAAGTCAAAAGTATTTGAAAACTTGAATCATGTTCAGCAAATTGTTGTGGCTGACAGAACGGAGTCATGTGTAAATATACAAGAATATTATATGTACATTTACATATATATATTTGTCTATAAAAAAGTGTTTTGGGAAATGTCAATGGCATTTTCTTCACCATTACCAAATAGCTGCATCTGTTGGTGAAATATAATCTACTATTCAGTGTCATGCACAGACATAAGAGAGAGGTAAACCAGATCTGAAATCGGCTGATGAGGGCATTTTCTGGCCGAGGAGCACTTGAGCTCTGCTCCCTGCTCTAATTAGTCTTATTAGCTTACAAGGCCATACTCAGGTTATGCACACAGGCTGGGGGTTAAAGCATTCCTCTGAGACAAAGGCAAGTTCAAACGCTTTCTCTGTATTACAAGGAAATTTGGCTTTTGCCTCTGATGATAGTTGTCATCGCTGACCTATGGAAAATAGGAGGAGGGATTGGTTAATTAAGTTAATTAAGTATGGAAATCAGTGTAAATCCATTCAGATCTAGGTGTAAGACTAATTTTATGCAGCGGAATAACAGTTCACTGCTTGAAGAGATTAAAAGAAATAGGTTATTTCCGAGCTTACTTGTATCTTTTAGTGGCTTTGTATTTCGGGCAACTAAATTTGAAGTGAAGCCAGTGAGAGTTGCTACTCGGATCAGAAAGTTCTCCCAGAAAATGATACTGTAAGTGTAAAATCAGCAGATTTGTTTACTTAGCATATAAGACACAACGGAAAGTGGTGAAGAAAACAAGTAATATTTATTTAGCCTGAGTCGAGTGTAGCCAGCAAAACTGATAATATGGATCTTTTGAATGGCCAGCTAATTTGATTTGCAGTTTGCTTTGGAGCTCTGAGAGCACTGCACATATTGCACATAATGCTAAAGTGGTGTGAAGTCAGAAACAAATTGATAATAAAAGTTTCATGCTATTGTGAAGAAGAGAAGTCAGAGGGGATGGCACTTCTGTTACCTCAATCTGAACAGTGATCTTGGTAAGAGAAAATAGCCTATGAGAGAGTCTCAGTACATCCAAGCCTTGCTAAATGCTTAGAGCAAATTTGCATTGCGCAGAGCTAATGTGACCTGAAATGGTAAGTGTCTCTCAAAGTTCTGTAGTGGTAACGATGGAGAGTTGAAAGCTCCAAGAAGTGCTCTGGAGGTGCCTTTGCAGATGCTTGCATTCTCATAACCCTGCGATTAAACTAAAGCAGAGAAGCTTCTGAACTCAGCTGGCTTTGAAAGTTGTCCAGAACTGGATGAGCTGACCTTTTGTTCTTGCTATGAACAAATGCACCAAATAAGTCAGGACACAGAGAGATAGCAGATATAGGTGAATATAGAAAAAGAAAAAAAAAAAAAGAGATATATAAGTATTTATATATAGTACTTGCATTTTGATGTCTGAGTTTCAGATGCTGGATGAGGTTCTGAGCTGGTGTATCACCAAGTGTCAATGATCTTCTCCTAGCAGACATTATTTCCATTATCTTCTTGGATGGAACTAGACAACCCATAATTTAGGAAAATCTCCATAGGATCTCAAAGGTTTACTATCAAACCTTCCTGAAAATTGATTCAGTGTAAATTAGTGATGGAAAGGGATGTAAAACAGGCTCACCCTTTGAGATGAGAAGATCAGAATAAAATGTGTTAAATTACTGGGGACAAGATTTTATTTGTAGAAGAATGAATTGGATGTGTGACTTTCAAACTTTTCAGAATTCTGAACCGCTCAAAATTTTCCCACGAGGCTTTGTATGCTTTAAAAATAATATTAAAAAGCTGATGTGGAAGTTGATCTTTAGCATTCAGCCAATTAGCTTTCATCAGCTGTCCTTTACAGGCTGCTTTGACATAGTCCAAACGCTTCTGTCTGTAAAAATAGGTTGAAAAAACAGATGACTTCAGAAGTCCTGCAGTATCTGTAGCCTAGAAGAGACTGTGATTTATTAATACCTTGTGAAATGGTTCCTCACAAAAGCATTCCTGTTGAATATAATGGGATGTGCTTCTCAGTATCAGAAAGTCAGTCTTGCTTTATCCTTTGCAGCAAAGCTACCTGACAGATGACGAGCAAAACGACCTTAGAGATGATTGTTTATAGTTTTCCCTGTGAGTTCAATTAAATACATTTGTGTTATTCTGCACTAGAACAATCTGAATCTTTCACGGAGCGCTTGCTCTGCTCATTTAGGTTTTTGACAGTGGGTTAACTCCGCAGGACTGCAGCAAAGCTGCCTGGTGGAAAAGGACCTGGGAGTGTTTATCGACAGCTGGGTGCTCAGGTGGTCAAGAAGGCCAACAGCATCCTGGCTTGTATAAGAAATAGAGTGGCCAGCAGGTCCAGGGAAGTAGTTGCCTCCCTGGTGACGAGTATAGGGAGATCATACCTTGAATACTGTGTTCAGTTTTTGGGCCACTCACTCCGAGAAGGGTATTGAGTTGCTGAAGCGTGTCCGAAGAAGTGCAGTGAAGCTGGTGAAGGGTCTAGAGCGCTGGTCTTAGGAGTGGCTGAAGGAACTCTGGTGGTGTTTAGCCTGGAAAAAAAAAAGGAGGCTCAGGTGAGGCCTTCTTGCTTTCTACAACTACCTGAAAGGAGGTTGTAGCAAGGTGGGGGGGTCAGTCTCTTCTCCCAAGTGACAAGTGATAGGGAAAAGAGGAAACAGCCTCAAGTTGTGCCAGGGGAGATTTAGATTGGCTATTAGGGGAAAATTTCCACACGGAAAGGTCTGTAATGCAATGGAACAGGCTGCCCAGGGAAGCGATGGCATCACCATCCCTGGAGGTGTTTAAAAGCCATGCCGATGTGGTGCTGAGGGACATGGTTTAGGGGTGACCCGGCAGTGCTGGGTTAAGGGTCGGACTTGATGATTTCCGAGGTCTCTTCCACCCTCAATGATTCCATGACTCCGTAAGTGCCACGTGGGATAAAAGCATTTCACCGAATAAAATCAAGCAGCGACGTTAAGAGATGCGCTCTCTGCTTCTTCCGAGGGGTTTTCTTGCGCTTCGGTTAACGAAAACAGCTTAAGTGGCTTTCTCCCGCCTCTCGCGGCTCCGCTACGGCTCAGCCGCGTTCCCACCACCGCCGCCCTCCTAGCCGAGCTCTCGCTCCTCCCGCCGCGGCCCGCGGAGACGGGCGGAGCGCCTGCTCCCTCCCTTCCCCTCCCCTCCCCGCTGCCTCCGCCCTCCCCCGCTCCCTCCACCCCTCCTCCCCGCCGGGGCCGGTGGCAGCTGCGCGGCCGCAGGCGGCGGGAATCGGGGCGGGATGGAGGCGCGGGTGCTGCGGGTGCTGCGGGTGCTGCTGGCGCTCTGCGGGCTGCTCGCTGCCTGCCGGGCGGCGGAGCCGGCTGCGGGGGGTGCCAGCCGGCGGCGGCGGCTGAGCTCCGAGGAGGGCATCTCCTTCGAGTACCACCGCTACGCAGAGCTGCGGGAGGCGCTGGTGGCCGTCTGGCTGCAGTGCCCGGCCGTCAGCAGGATCTACACCGTGGGGCGCAGCGCCGAGGGCCGGGAGCTCCTGGTCATCGAGGTCTCCGACCGCCCCGGCGAGCATGAGCCCGGTAAGGGTGGGGAGGCGGCGGGCGGACCCCGGCGGTGCCCGCACCTGGCGCCGGTTAACGGCGGAGCGGGGCGGCTGCTGCTGCTGCTGCTGCTGCTGCATCGGGCCCGGGGTCCGGCTGCAGCGGGCAGACGCTGTCCGTAAAACAGCCGCTGCCGTAGGGGCACCGGCTGTCAGCGATCGCCTGCAGCCTGGTCAGAAGGCGTCTTGATATCCCCGTCGTTGGATTTAGCGCCCCGTTTGTGAGAGAAACGCGCTTAATCTCACGTAAGGTATCGGAAGATGCAGCAGCAGCGGCGGGGAGCGAGCGAGCGCGCTCCCGTCCGCTCTGCGGGGCGGGCACCGAGGTGCAGATGTGCGGGAAGGGAAGGCGTTGGCCAAGCCCTTCCCTGGCACGGACCGAGCTGCCGGGGAAAAAAAACCAAAAACCCAGCGTTGGGTGTGAATGTGCTCGTGTGAGCTGTGGGACACGGCCCGGCTGCCTGCGGAAACCGCGTTACCGCCGCGCTACGGGCGCGCTCCCAGAGCTGGATACCTGGGTATAGGTACCTGGGGACCGAGGGATGCGGCTGATGCCGTGTGTCTTTGGTTGATGCCTACAAGTGTGCCTTTTGCATTGTTCTCCGGTTCCGGAGCTGATAGTATCGCTCGTGTCTCTGCGTGTAAAGGCTTCCTCGTGAAAACACCTGGGCCCCAGACGTAAGCTGTCCTCACAATCCCCTCGGCTGGTTACGGCAGAGGTCTGGAAGGCTGTGATTTTTTAGGCGGATGTGGCTTCTGCGGGGAGTTGGTCTGTCCAGTTGGTGTTTAATATTCCACTTCGTGACCTGAATACAACCTTGCTTTTCCTTCTCGTGGAACGTAACATTTTGGCCAGCTGCATTAGGGCTACTGATAAAACTTAGAGATTGTAAGCGTTGAACATGCGGAAGACAGAAGAGGAAGGCAGGGTAGCAAAGCCTTATCTTGAAATGAAAAATGCAGGAATTCCAACGGAATTCGAAAAAAAGATGTTTGTGGTGCGTTGCCATCTTGAGGGTGTGATCTGCGAGGGGTGATTCTGAAGCTAGAAAGCAACCTACTTGCCACTATGCAGTTTGCACGCTAGAATTATCGTTGTGACTTTGGGATACTGCCAGGGGCCAGTCACTACAGCTCATTTATTTGCCACTTCTGTCAAGCCAGCTGAAAGCAGGGGCGAAAAGAGCAGTCGCAGATGGGGCCGTCGCTCTTCCTAGAGACGTGGTTCTCCTGGTGGTATCAGCGATGTGGGAAAGCACTTGGCATTGTGACCACGTAACAGAGAACCCAACTATGTATCGATGTTGAACTGCAGAAAAGAAGCTACCTATGGATTGCATCCGCATACAGCACATGTCAAGCATTTCCCAGAACGTGCTCGGTCCCTCACAAAGGGAACCCTGTAGAGGAGAATGCCACATGTTTGTTTGTAATGTCCACATCACATGTCAGGAAATGTGATGAGCCCTGGCAGTCTTTAGTGGTGGATGCTGAAAATGCTGGTTTTAGCAGAGGATTAACCAGTTTAAAACGGAGCAAATTCATTGTTTTATTTCAATCCTCGTTTCCATTCTGCGAGGTACCGGGCATTTATCACAAAGTGGAGAGCTACTGCAGCTTTCACTCTCTGCAGTGACACATGAGAGAAGCTCAAGATCCTTTCTAGGAAGGGTGATGAGCCAGGCTCCGTGCCTAGATATGGTGGTTCTCCTTTGAAATAATTGTAAAGGCATTAATAACATCCCAGCTTCTTTGTTACGGAGCTGAAGCACCTACATGTTATGATAATGTTTACATTAGATGTGTTTTCCTTCTTAATAACACCCCCTTCCTTTTTCTGTGTAGTAAAAGGTGGCACTGTTATTTTTCTATGTGTGCTTCTTTTTTTTTTTTAAGCTGTGCAGTAAAAGAAGTGGAGCCTTGTGCCAGTGTGTTGGCAGGAAATCCGAAGCTGACTCTGCAGCTTGGACCTGAGGGGAGATCCCCATTCACTCCGAGCATCCACGCTTGCAGGATCAGCACCTGATTTAGCATCCCCTAGTATTAAAAAAGACAGAGACATTCACGGACACGTGTATACATAGTTTTGTTGTTTGAGGTTTTTTTTTTCGCAACAGACTAAAAAGTGGCTATTCCTGAACCTAATCTGTTCCTACAAGATATCCTGAGTGTCATGGGATTTATTTTTAAATATATGCAGTGGCCTATAGGTTTACAGTCTGTAGAGAGCTTCTAGAAGCTGGGTGAGCACGCGGGGATGATACCTGAATTATCTAGTGAGCTGCTGTGAGAACAACAACAAAAAAATGTTTCCATTCACTTAGCAAGTTGATGACAAAATAAATCAGGAAAGTGTCAGCAGACCATCAATAATGGCTCTTTGTACCGAGTGAAGAGTGTTTGTACTGAGCAAACCAAATGCTGCACGTACGTTGCGTAATCACGCGTGTTGCGTGGCCGTGCAGCGTTGCGTGAATGCGTCTGACCAGGTGCAAGCATACAAATCAATGTAAAAAAAAATGGGAAAAAAAAAATTGGGGAAAAAAATGCATGAGAGAAATAGGAAAATTTTAGAAATGGGCTTTAGACTTCCCAGGCAACTGCAACAAATCCTTAGTGAACAAAGCAACTGGAATTAATCGTTCAGGCCTCGTCTTTTGCTAGGGTAAATATACATTGTGAGGATTTCTTTTTTTAAAGTCTTGGTTCTGCACTGGAAACCAGAATGACGCTGTAAGAGAGAGTCTCATTTCTGGCATAAGCATCCAAAGTTCCTTGGCATATCTTGGAAAGCTGGATTAGTCACTTGGAAGATGGAAACTGAGCCTTCGCTGAGCAGTTCCCAGGGATCTGCTAAATGCCAGAAGCGTGAGACAGCCTCATGCTTCTGATCCTCCATTAAATGCTTGGAGAGTGTGCTGCCTTCTCTGCAGACTTGAACAGCACACTACCTATGCTTCCCTTGTGATTCATGCAAAAGAAATCTTGATCTAATATTTTGCAATTTTGGGTTGGTTTTTTTTTTTTATGGCGGCAGTTTCTGTAGACTGATACTTCACCTCTATGGGAGATAGAAGCCTGCAGTTGTTGATGGAAAAGAAGCCACTGAATAAGGAGAAGCCAAAGCTGGAATGGAAGATATTTGAACTTTAATGAACAGTTTCATAGCGAGGCAGCTGTTCCATGCAGAGAACTGCACTTTGAGTCAGTGGGGACTAGATGGTTAAGGCAGAGGAAGACTTCAGTGAGACTGGGTCAGCGGTTAGGTGTGGAACCTAGACTGGAAGTGGTCAAAATGTTTTCGAGTAGCTTTGTGGGAAAACACAATTTTTTTTCCCTCTGCTTGCCAAAAATTGGTGAAGTTGGCAGAAGATGGTGGACAGCAAGGTGAGATAATGCAAGGAGAAAATGCTTGTAGGAAGCTGATGATGCATCGAGGGAACACAAAGGGCAGTTCATAGTAAAGCGCAGATTATTTCTGAGACAAACTAAACAATATTTTGCCTTAATTCAGGTGCAGAATACTGAGTACTTCTGAGAGAGAAAATAGGCTCTTGCTTTGGGTATCTGACATTCTGTTGAACAAGTACCCAATGGATGCTGATCTCAAGGTTTTTTCTATTACCATAACTAATTTTGAGCACAAGCTTGGATTCTTTTATAGTAATGAAATGTATTTAGAACTGATGAATGCCAAAAGCAGTTACTCCACCATTAAATGTTAAGCCACTTGTTTAGGCTTGCGGCCACTTCTTACTCATTTGTACCCTTGAATTTGGTGGTGCAGGTTCAGTCCCCTCCATTACCACTTCATTTTGAACGTGCAAATGAAACATTCTGACACTTTAAAGATGACTAGATTATTTTTTGTTCTGTTGACATGAAAAAAATGCAGATAAAAAGCTCTCTCAACTACTACTTTTTTTTTTTTTAATATATATATATTTAAGCTACTAAGATTTTTATGCTGTTTATCTTTCAGTGTTTAGTTTTGTGAAGAAATCCTTAAAGTAAGACTTATTAATTGCCTGGTTATGTGTGTCATGGATGCATGTTCTGAAAAGTAGTTTTGCATCAAATGGAGGGGAGAGAGGGTGGATGAAAACACAGATTTTTGTGGCAATAAAATGATCTGCAGATTTGTGACATTTTCATTAAATTCTTCATGCTACAGAAAAGGGAACAAATCCTGAAAATATAGTGTAATTTTGGAAACAGAATATTTCATGTTCTTTCAAAGCAGCACATAATTTACAAGGTTTTTTTTTTTTGGTATTATCATTTGTGATGGGGCCATATTAAAATGTCCTGATTTTGCAGAGCGTTAATACAAATTGCACGTGGCAACAGCTTGTTAGTGAATCTAGATGTTAAGAGAGCAAACCTGATATTTGCATGCTTGAGATTTAAGCAAATTACTTTTTTTCTTTTTCAATGGCCACTCGTTTAGCATCCCCTTTGTGAGGGGAGGTGTTGAAGGATATGGGTCTGGTCACTGGTAGGTGGGAGCGTGCTGTCCTCGTATTCATCCAGCTGCATTTCATAAAGGTAGGGGCTGGAAAGAGGTGGATGTAAGCCAAACGCTTTGTATCAGGAGTATAGGAGGTGCTGTGCTGACCGTGTTGTGCCGTCACGTTTTTTTTTCTGTCAGCTGTAGTTCGGCTTCTCTCCTCCTCTCACAGTTCACATCTGCAATCCTCTTTAAAGGCGAACTGCTCTTTGGGCATCAGGGTAACAAGAGCACCCGCAGAGCCAAACCAAGAGCACGAGTGTGCCAGCTGCTGATGTCCCTGGAGGGATGTGTAAAATAACATGTTCTTGAACCTATTATTCACGTAGCCTTCTGCATTTGGGGGTTTTCTTTCCTTTGTGTATCAGGAAATAGATTTTTCTTTCAAAGCTTGTGAGGACGTTCTGTCTTTCTCATCAAGCATCGCCGGGGTTATGCTACCAACTCGCCTTCTGGGAGTGCAGATCTGGTGCTGGTTGTACCTCACTCATTCTGCAGAAGACTGAGAGGTTGTAATTAACTTTCCTCTGAAATCCCTTCTGGGCTGTAACGCCACTTAGGATAGTCCCCCTGGAGTCTCTCAGTGAGGATTTTGCCCGAGGTGGTCTCTGGCAGTGTAATTTTTATGTTGCCTGCATTCAGAGTTGAGTGTCCAGTGTCATTCACATACTGTGTAGGTTGCTCAGGTCTTGGGAGGCTGGGAGCATTTGATGGCTATAAGAGGGCTGGCTGTATGAGCTGAGCAAGTTTTTGAAAATCATCTGGTTTATTTTCAAGAGCCTCAAATAACTTAATTTATTTTTTTTAATATTTACTTTGTAACATGCAGCTTTTTGAAAACAGATTTTTCTTCTTTAATAATATTAAATATTTTCTTTATTTCTTAATTCGTCCTATCTTCCTATCTCAGTGTAAAGTTCAGCTAAAAATAGAGGTGTAGAATACTAAGAGAAAAACATGCTCACAATACTATGATGAAAATCAATGAGAGGTAGGCACGTTTATAGATCCCCTTTGCAGATAGTTGTTAATGCCCTTTACATTCCCACTGAAGTCAATGGAAATACCCGGTAAGTGTAGTTAGGCAGCTGTGTGAGGCAGTCTCTGCAGTGTTTCCCAGAGCTACAGTAGCCTTACTCCAAATTGCTTCCCTGGCTGAGGTATTTAAAGTCTTCCCTTTTTTGTTAGATTGTTTGAAAAAGGGTTAAGAGAGACGGTGTGCTACTGGTGAAAACGCTATAGATCCCGGCTACTGCATCTCAGGAGCTTCTCTTTTATTTACCGGAATAACACAAAGACCATACAAGGTGTAGTAAAAAGGCTGTAATCATTAAGTATAAACATGACTTCACAGAAAGCAGTTTTGGTTTTTTTTGTTTTTTTTTCCAGGCTTAAAATTAGTCTGAATATGCAAAGTATTCACAGTTTGTTGATCCGATCCAGGATGGTTTTGACAATCCATCTTCTTCAGAAAGAGCTAATTACTCTAAGTTATTTCAAAGGGAAGAGTTGTCATCACCTTCCAAATCTGCAGAACGCCTTAACAGTTTCCAGAGACAATAGGAGGTGAGCCTATTTTGTTGTTGTATTGGGATTTAAGGGCTGTTTTATTATGGTGACATGAATGCAAACTGCAGAGAAGTAGTAAGAAGTCATAAAGCAGAGGGATTTCCCAAGGTTTTGTGAGATGTTTTGTTAAAGGCAGTAAATTGTAAACGCATGCTTTGTCAAAAAGTGACCTTGTTATTATATTCTTAATGTACTTTATTCAGGAGAAACTGTTTATTTTTCTATAGTTTAGTGATCAATATCTCAAACCTTTAAGTCACACAGAGGGTGAAAAGTGCATGACAAGTCTTCCTGTTTCAGAATAAACACCAATTTTTGGTTATAACAATGGAGTTGCTACTAGGCTCGGACAATAATTTAATCTTAAAACTAATTTAGAATTACTTATGCATTCATTCCACCTAATTTTTCTTTTCAAAGGTGGTATGTGATTGAGAAGGCTACACACTGTGCATCATACTCATGCTATGATCTCCCTTTGCTGGTTAGCAGATAGATCTCTTGGTAGGGCATCGTGCCTTCTGAAAACATTTATTTTTTCTACTGACTATAAGAGGAGCCTACACTGGGCAGGCTCCTAACTTAGGAATGTATCGTTAATGATACATAATGATGAATCCCAGCCACTGTGTGTCATCGTCTAAAGTTTGTTGTTATTCCTTATTGTTATTCCTTGTTGTATTTCTACTATTAAGTCTTCATACCCTCTTTTTTTTTTTTTAATTCATGTTCCTCCTAAACAAAGTCACGTCACATCTTTTTTCAGTCTACGTTTTCTTTATAAACAAAAGTTTCATGCATTTGCTACCGTAGACTTTATTTATCTTTTTTTTTTTGCTACTAAGTTGGGAACTAAACTGGAAAGAAGGTGTGCAGTTGCGTTCTGTTAAAATTTTGTGGAATCAAGGAAGAGTTAAAACTGCAGTGTGTACTTTAAGGCTTCTGGGTCAGTTATTTAAAACGATGGGTAGAGTTAGGAGCAGTGGAGTAAAGGGTGTTGTCAAGGGTTGGGGCTTGGCTGGCCACTAGGCAAATGACAGATGCTCTCCATTAACCCCATAGTAAGGAATAAGGGAGAGAGACTTATGGATTGCAAAATACAACTAAAATAACTTTAATGAAAATAATAGCAATAAAATACAAACAGATACAAAACCAATATCAAACCAAACCCCCCTGATGGCAGTTACCCCACCATCACCACTGATGCTGTGGAGCAGGTGCTGGGGAAGTCCCAGACAGGACTCGGCAGCAGATGGGAACTGGATTCGGGGTCTGTGTTCTGGAACTGGATTCAGGAACACACAGGTTGGAAGAGGAAGGACAGAGTCCTCCTCAGATGCTGGCCATTGGAGAAGAGATCTTGACCCTTGTGATCCCTCAGCTTTATACTGAATATGATGTTTCTGGGATGGAATCCCTCGTTGGTCAGTTTGGGGTCACCTGTCCTGTCCCCTCCTCTCTGCAGGTGTGGCCTGTTACTTTCTGCACCCCCAAAGTGGTACACAAGATTTAGCAGTGACCTTGGTCTGCACAGGAGCAAGAGCCTTTCTGCACACCAATCCCTAGTAGTAACTGTAAGCATCACTTGTTATCACTGCTATAAACAGACACTCTCTGCAAAAAAAACGCTGTTAACTTCAGAAAGTGCAGCTAATTAGAGGAAACTTAGCTGAAAAGTAAAATCACTGAACAGAATTAGTTCTGTTCTAGCTCAGGCTAGGACAGGCGTATACTTCATACACTGCATTTTGGCGTAAGTTGTACATCACAAGCCAGGGTTCAGTGAATCCAATGGGATCAGAATGTTACATTTGAAGCTTACTTTTTCTTATGCTGAGGCTAAATGAAGACACCAAGGGTCTTTGTAGTTAAAAGGTTGAAAAAAAAATAAATTCTGGTAAAATGGTAGCAGAGTTGGCCAGGTTTGATTTGCTACATGATGTGAATCTGAGCTCTTTTGGCTGCGATAGATCTGCACGTGTTATCTCAGGTTTAAGGTTGAAAGCTGGTGCTGCATCAGGAGTGGGTTAGGAACTCTGTAGAACAACAGTGCTGGAAAAGACAGCTTGACTTGTTGGGATTTGGGATTTTGGAATCAGAGTTCTGAAGAAACGACCGCATGTGCTGTGAGAGCTGCCCTGTTGCACTGGAATTGTCACCCTGCTTACTCCTTGCAGGTGCACTGTTGGGGATGAGGACATTACAGTAAAAATGTGTCTCTGTCCATAGTGCCATTCCCTTTGGACTGAAGGTTTCTTGCAGTGTGTTACTGTTGTGCCAGCTGAATCATCAGCAGCCACATCTTCCTGGGAAAGCAGCAGGGAGCAGGGCGATCGTAAGAGGGCTGTGAGGTTTGGGTCAATACAAAGGCATGTGTTAGAAGTGTGTCTTTGTAGCTGTGATAGCCAGGTAAGACAGAATCTTGAATTGTAAACCTATGGTTGGCAGTTTGAAGGCAGTAAATATTTGGTTTTTATTAATTCTTTCTCCAAAGTGTGACATTTATAACTGCATAAGCTAGTATCTGCTTCCTGGTAGTTGCTCATATTGAATTATGAGCAAAATCTGACAACCTTGCTTACTCACAAATTAAGTCCCATGGAGCAAGCTGAGAGAGTCATTCTTTGTGTGGAGCTGTTCATGACCTGCCTGATTTATGACCACAGAAAGAGAACTGCTCTGGTTGCAGAGCCTGCCCACGGTGAGAACAGCCAATGGATCTGCCTTAAAGCTGAGCAGAAACAATTGTTTGATAGGTGGGATATCTGCCTGGCCAAGGTTTAATGAGCTGTTTCTTGGCAAAGACATCCTTGCTACTGCACAAATCTAATGATCTGGTAGATTTTTTTGGTATCTACAAAGTACGACCCAGACCTTTGTTATATTAGTTCTTCAGGCAAAAGAGAAACCATGCAGTACTTTGATACAAGAAATGGCAAAACCAGAAGTAGTTGAAAGATACAAAGAAAGTGAAATCATAGTAAGACACTTCAAAACTTTTTCTGTAGTTGTGTTTCCTGCACCATCACACTACTGATAGCTACGTAATGTGTGTGAATTACTGCAGGTTTTTTTTTCCCTGAGATTTCTAGCCTCAAGACATGTCACTTGAATGTCCTTTTATATCTGTGTCCCTCAATAATAAAGGTCACAGAATGTTAGGGGTTGGAAGGGACCTCAAAAAACCATCTAGTCCAACCCCTCTGCCAGAACAGGATCACCTACATTAGGTCACACAGGAATGCATCCATGGGGGTTTTGAATATCTCCAGAAAAGGAGACTCCACAACCTCCCTGGACAACCTTTTCTAGTGTTCTGTCACCCTCACCATGAAAAAATTTCTCCTTATGTTTATATGGAACCTCCTATGTTCCAGCTTGCACCCATTGCCCCTTGTCCTACCATTGGATGTCACTGAGAAGAGACAGGCCTCCATCCTCCTGACACTTGCCTTTACATATTTATAAACATTCATGAGGTCACCCCTCAGTCTCCTCTTCTCCAAGCTCAAGAGACCCAGCTCCCTCAGCCTTTCATCATAAGGGAGATG
>WTSP01013930.1:0-69091 GCA_025331215.1 Actenoides lindsayi
GGCATCAGTCAGCAGATGGCGAGCAATTATATTGTGCATCTCTTATTTTGTATATTCTATTTACTATTATTATCATTATTTATTATTATTATTAATTATTTTCCCCTTCCTTTTCTGTCCTATTAAATTGTCCTTATCTCAACCCATGAATTTTACTTTTTTAAAAATTATTATTCTCTCCCCCATCCCATTATGGGGAAATGAGGAGTGAGCAAGTAGCTGCATGGCACTTAGTTGTCAGCTGGAGTTAAACCTGTCCTGCTAACAGACAAGTGTGTAAATAGGGGCAGAGGGATGAGTGTTTAGGTTTGATAAAAAGACCATTTAGAATAAACTAAACTTTAAAAATGTCTGTGAGACAGCATGAACTATAAAATTTGACATACGACTATTTTAGTCACAAAATTCAATTTAGCATGCTACCTGAAGAACCAACAGTGTAGCATCTCTTGCAGATTAATTCTTTTAAAAAGCTGTAAATTTGAGTGGTAACAAATAATCTCTGCCCCAAGTACAGAAGACTTGCAAGTAGATATTTCAAGCAGAAGAGAAAAGAATTACGTATGGTTAACACAAAAGAGATCTGACAGCTAAGGAAAATGCAAGCAGAACTGCTACCACAGGTGTTTAATTTGTCTCTATATCAAAATAGACAAAATAGATTACTAATTATCCGATTTTGAAACTGCAATTTTACTGCTACTGTGATCTTTTTCCAAAACCTAAGTGGAATGCAAAATTTAATAGTGCACTTCTGATCAAGTTGCTTTTCAATTACACATGCATGATGGTTCGAAGATGTAAGTTAGACCCATTCATACATGACAGAGGAATGGAACAAATTCTGCTTAAATTACAAACCACAGGCAACTTTTTTGCACATTATGAATTCCCCTTTAAAAATAGCCCTTCTTGCTATTAAAAAAGTGAGAAGAAACTGATACCTATTCAGCTAAACAAAGGTAGATGCAAAAAAGCAAGGAAGGAAAAATAAAAGCAAAAAAAAATAAGAGCAGAAAGAACCTATCTATTACACTGTTACACTAAGCCAGTATGCAAGTAATGTTTCTGTTGAGAAGACAAGAGATCGAGGCTAGAACAACAGGGACTGTAGTTAAAAGTAACTTTGTCCTGATATGCAATAAGTCTTCTATTAGCTTTGCAGACTTAGGGGCAACAGTAAGGGCTGCAGAATAGTGGGAAGATAAGAATTGTCATTGTCCCTGTTCCACCACCCCCAAAACAAGACCAAAAGACCTTACTGATGAAAGTGCTAGTGAAAAGATAATTGTAAAAGATGGTAGATCCATACACTTTCAGTAACACTTTTCTGCTGAAATAAGACTGAATCATGGATTTGAGTCTTACAGAGGAATGAAAACAGTTTCTTTGTGGCATCAAGACTAGGCCTTGTGTTTCCAGACAGTAGGCTCAAGAAATTTACAGAGTGAGTTCCTGCACATTAGGAAGACCTGGACTTGAAGAGAAAATTGATGCTAATTATCTCTGTTGCTTTCACTTATTCATCAGAGAACGGGGGGGGGGGGAAGCGAATAATTTTAAACTCTCCATTTTATGTGGGTAAATACTTGCTTACGTTAGCATAAGAATCTCCTTCTATGAAAAAGCAAACTAGCAGAGCCTGGAAATGGATGAATCAAGTCTTTCTACACCTCATGAGGGAGCAGCCACAACAGCAGTGGATCAGGTGGCAGCTCAGCAGAAATAGCAGCTGCTCCAGGAAGGGCAGAAGGAAGCCAGGTTGAAATTCAGCCGAGCACATATCAGAACAGACCTGTGGCAGACTTCTCCATGGCCACCCCAGCTACCTGGTCCCATTAGCCTCTTCTCTAGAACAGATCCAGGCTGAAGACTCCAACAAGCACTGCAAATGCAAAATATCTGAGGTTACTCTCTGAGAATAAAGTCTAGCAGGATGGCTTCTGGCAACACCTTCACTCCACACCCTTGTAGCAGAGCACATCAGACACTGATACCTTGGTTTGAACCCGATGGCCAGGCTGTGGTAAAATTTTTGGTTGCATCTGCATTGACAGCAATTACATCAAATGGATCCAGTGCAAAAGGTGTAAAACAAACTACTGCATGCAGCCTCATTCTTTCATTTTTTCTCATAGTTGGGAATCTCAGTTGGCTGGAACTGCCCGCACAACCTGGCAGATGAGCCAGTTTCAGGGGATGGGCTGTGCTTGTTATTGTTACTTCATTTGGATAAACAGCGAGGCATTATTTTAAAGACTGTTTACATAGGTGCTACATGTGGAATTAAGTACAGTGAAAATGCAAAATGAAACAGGATTTTTTTGCCAGACAGCAATTCAAAAGCATACCATGACACTCAAGATAGAGCTGGCTGACAGGATTTTTTTTTTCCTAATGTGTGCTTGAATAAATTCATGTACACATCAGAACAGACTGAAGGTGTTTTCTTTAGAGGAATGCTTTACTAAACTGCACTTTAACAGAAACACAATACACCTATTACTGTGGAAATTCTTGCCAAGATTTTTTAGCAAATAGGCCTGGCAATAAGAAGAAACAATGAAATCATATCAATTTATAGTGTTTGAATTACACTGCAGAATTCTTTGGCTATCAGACCATTGTTGTATGACTGCATAAAGTTAGATGCCACAAAGGCAGCAACTGCAATGCACTGTTCTCTTTTTGTTACCTCATTTATTGCATTTCAGTGTTGAAATTCAAACAAATGAGAGCCCTAATCAAGCAAGTGACAGTGCTAACATATCTATTCGTCTGAGTTTTGAATAGAATATGCCTCCTTAATAATTTCAGGCTCTCAACTTGATTGTTTCTCAAAAAAGCATGTATATTAATTGTAATCTGGAAGTATCCATGTACACCAAGTAAGTGTCTGTTTTATAATTTGCTCAATTAGCTTAGAGAAAGAGTACATTATGCAGCAAAAGTTTAGTTTTTAAAAAGTTTACAGTCATTCACTAACATTATACCGAATTGATAATCAAGCCTGGAATAACAGCACAGCATTACCAGGCTGCAGTAAGGCTTTTGCAACAAAACTTCATCAGTTTAGAAACCAGCCCAAATACTGTTTAGTAGACAGGCAATTAATTTTCTGTATATGGTTCCAAACAGTGATCCATCAGTCAGGACACCTGAATTCACCTCATTGACCTTTGACAATGCATTTATTGTTTCTGTAGAAGAAAACCCAAAAAGCCTGGTGGCTTCCGAAAGCTAACATTAGAAGACAGGTTAAACAGCAAGAAGGCTGCTACACTTTGTTAGCTGAAACACCCCTTTTCACTTCAGTATAAAATACTGCCAAACTTTAAACAGTCTGTTTTCACACTGCATCTCTGTCTCAATTTCTTGCAACTCCTACTCTCCTCACTCCTGCATGCAACTCCAGCACAGTTTCATTCAGCTTTCTGCACTTCGCCCTCATTCCAGATGAACCCTGTGCAAGATAGAAAGATTCCTCTCCTGAGCATCACTCACTGAAACAGTTCTCTTGTCTGTGAGATGCCTGCATCCTTGGTTACAGGACTTGAGAAGGTCTGTGTCAAATGAGTCCTGGGACTGTAGGAGACAGAAGGATGGTGATATCATTTAATGCCTTCTTGGGACATCTGGCTGATTTGATCTTTACCTCAGTTCTGAAGCTCCCAAGTCTTAAGCAAACTAAACTTAATCACAGCTGATCAATGAATATTCTGTGCATTCATCTGCTGAGCTCCATACTTACAGAAATGCTGGTTGTGCAAAAAGGTACATCTGAAGACACTGGGAAGCTGAAGTCTCTTTCATAATAAAAAATTAAATCATTCTAAGTACTTTGTGCATTTCAAAGAGCACACAAAATTGGAGAACATGACAATTTTAGCTTTAAATCTCCCTGTACCTTGTTTTCTTCTCTGTAAAATGAAAAGAAATTATTTCCTTTCTTTGCATATTCTTTTCACAGCATCTCTGCGATACCTGTGAAACTCATACTACAGTATGAAACTTAGTTTTAGAGATAGCCTTTTCAAGAGAAAATGTAGATCATTCATTAAAAAAGGCATCAGGTGAGGTATGGAGGGTTTGTTATACGTCTTTTTAAAATATATCTGGCATTCAAACGTAACAGTGCAGAAATTGCACTCCTGTTTGCTGTACACCAAGTTTTGTACTTCAACACTATCCTAATGCTGAACTGCTTTTCATTCCTGTATTTCCTCATTTCTGGTTACTTACATTGCCTCTCTGCTGTCCCCTGGCTTTATACCTGAGGGGAAAGAAAACAAAAAAAATCTATATATACAAAAGGGCATGAAAATGAGAAATATTTTTGGAATACTAAAAACTACTGAGTTCAGTTTCCAAGTTCAGATTGAACTTCAACAGTAATTCATATTTTATGTGCTCCGGCTCATCCTTTCTCAATTAAAACTTGTACATTTGCCAATAAAGATTTAGACATCAGCAGTTCATTTATCACGTTTGCTTGAGATACTCATTTCTAGATCATACACCCATTCCAAGCTACTTAACACACAGCAGTGTTGGATGGATTGATTACAGACCATAGTTTCTATTGCTAGTGACAACTATGATAAAAACACTTAAAAGGAAGAAGGATGGGATCCAGTGTGATGAAAGTGACAGGCTGAAATAGAACAGAGTTTTTAAATCTTAAGATGAAAGTATTTTTCATCAAGACAGATGCACTTGCTCTGGCAAAATGGAGGCTATGAAAAGCCTGGCCTGCTAAACACAAATCACATGAGTTAAGAAAAGGCAAACAGCAAAGTACCTGTTTACACTGAAAAATGTTAAGTATTCCAGGTGCCAAGAACTAGAAAGAATATTCAGTTTGTTTATCATTTTCTAAACAAATGTTGTCTTCACATTCAGATTAACCATAACAGTTCATGACAAAAAGACACACCAGGGAGCAAGGAATTAATGTGTAAAGGGGAGCAGAACAGAGTACAGCAGGGGTAGGCATTCCTCTGATCATACTGATAGTCTGAAATCTGCTCACTTGCTATAGAGAATTCAGTGCTCACCTGTGAACAACTCTTCCTTTTTATTCACAAGACTGAAAGATTCAAAATCAAGCTCTTACTTATTCCACTGCAGATTTTTTTTTCTTTTCTTTTATTAAGTCAGTCACTCCTTAAGCAGCTGCACAGCACATCTTAAAAGAATATAAACCTTTCATCCACTTTGGCAAAAACTCAAACTACAATGACTGGAACACTTAAGCAATGAGGAGAAATCACAGAGTTACATCTGTCCCTCCAAGAGAGTCCCTAGAATAAAATGAAATCCTAGAAGATAAGAAGCATTCATGCAACCTGTTCAGGGAAGCTCTCAAGATATTTGTAAGTGAATATACAGAATGAATGTTTTATTTTGTTCCTTTTTTTTTTCCCCACTGTAGAAGTTCCAGGAGAGAATAAAATACATTCAGTCAAGAAAGTGCACATCTCAAGGATGTTTTTATTTTATTCAGATAGACATTTTCTGACCTACACCCTCAGTTTCCTTTACTTAGCAAAACTGCTCATGGCTTCCCTGAAACTTCTGCCTCTGTGTGTAAGCATGTAGAAATAGCACACTAGGAAAGTTATGTGACAGTAATAGCTATGGAAAACAGCTGAAAGCCATCCAGTTAAAATTTCCTGATTTTTAAATGAGACATACGACATTTCAGTAATCAGCTCATGATCATACTGTTCAAAGGAGGCAGTACCAAAGCTTTTCTGCCACTTATATTGTCTGTGTTGTTTCAAGGTGTTTTGTTTATTTTTTCTAAAAAGCCCACTATTTTAGAACCTGCAGTTGGTTAAAAAAATGCATAATTTGATAGTTGCTCTTTGTCACCACTTTCTATTACTATAAAGATGCTACTGTATGGCTCTAGCTGAGTAACAAACTGTGAAAAACACAAATGCTCATTTATCATGCTTGTTAGGATTTCTGGCGAAAGTATTTATCATTTGTTTGCTAAATAACATATGGTAATGTTAGATTATTTAGACATTGGTTCAATTATACTTTTCTGGTCTTGCTCTTTTTCATCTATCCATAAATCATTATAACTATCCACTTTTATGCTCAGCACGTAAAACTATGTGTACTATACTGGTGAAAGTTTTGGTGAGAGGACTTAAATATTTGTATGCCAGCAAAAGTCCTGAGGGCAAATATGTCTATACTGTGAATACAATCTCTATGTCCTTAATTCCATGTCAAGCCGAGACCCAAGTACAATTACCTGGCCTGCCTTCCTCTGCTCTCCAAGTTACAAGTGGAGGGAACCAAGCACCTGGACACAAATAAGCTGAAAAGGTAGAGGAGCACCCCAAAGTCACTCTGCTTTTCAGTCCAGCCAGCCACTTTTTAACAGTGTGCTTAGAAAAGTAACTGAAGTTATTTAAGCAATGTGGAAAAAGTATCTTCTGGCAAGACTGAACTGCATCTACAGACAGTAGACACTGCTGGTAAAGCCAGTATAGATTAGACCTAAACATTTCTTTCTATACCAGTCCCCTCATTTGTATCCTGCAGTCTCCAGCAGATTCTTATACTTTATTCAGATGCCCAACCACCTATTAAAAGTTGGACTAAGCAGCCTGTTAGAAAAGATGAAGGCTTGTCTTCAATCTCCTTTTCACAAAGGAAGTCTCTGGGAATTCCTGCAGCTTCAGAGGAGTCTGAACAGCTTTTAAACACTTTATGTGAAACCAGCAGGAAGGAAGGAGGAGGGAAAATTTTTCTTACGCAGTTTGATTGATACATCTCAAACCAAACTTCTGTCTCGGCAACAATTCACAAATTACCCAAACTGTGACAGTTTTGAGCAAAGACGATATAGGGAATCATAGGAAAAGTAAAACTGCAATTAGAAATTGTAGCTGGAATTCAGACCCCCAAGGTGGAACTGAGATGTCCAAAGTAAATTCGTATGGAGTGAGTTGTTCCTTCTCTAAATCCTCAATTTAGTAAGCAAATAAAAATGAAACATAGCACTCTAAATCCCTTCACCATCAGAAGTTTCTTCAAAATTTTGATGTTGGCTTTGGAGAGAAAGAGGTTCCTTCTAACTCATTTTCCTTCTTGAAACTATATAATATTTCTGTTTCCCAGACAACAGAAAGGTCTTTCTGGTAACATAAAAGCCCCTGGTAGCATGCAACAAACAAATGAATCACTTTCATGTGGGTGTGTTTTTGTTAAGGTTCTTGAACTCAAAAATTAATGAGACATTAATCCTACAGTTACAAACCCCCAATGGTTTACCTGTATGAGGAGCGGAAGTTTCAGCCATGGATCAGTAATTCCAAGCCATTTCCAAACTATAAAAAAAATGAATCATCAATCCTTTGAGTCAGTCATGCCTTTTAAAGACCACATGGACTCTTTTCTCTTCTGGAATAGTACAGAAAAACTTGTTATTTCTAGTTCTTCAACAAACCGATGAACAAGCCCCTTTTAACTTTTTCACTGCCAACATTATCTCTGGATATTCAAAACCATGCCCTTGTAGGTAAACATAAATGTGTAAAATTGAGTATACAGAAATAATCACAAAAATGCTATTTAAATTGTTGTTATTACTATGTCCTACATATTTTGAAGAAATTTTTTTCATCAAAATAAATCTGATGCTTTCTCCTGGAGAATTAATTCTCCAGGAATGTCAAAATGCACCATCATCTTGTAATAAATGTAAATATGTTTTCCCAGTCATTTAAGGAAAAGGTTTACAAAAAACAAGTTTCTTGTTCTGTTTAAAAACAAACAAAAAAACCACAACCAGCAACAACCAAACAGAAAAACGCAAAGCCAAACCAATCCCAAAGTCCTTTGACATGGTATCCATATAAAAGGTCACAATTTTGCAAAAAGGCAAAAAAAAAAAAAAAAGAGAATTCTCAGAATGAGTGACTAACATCTCAAAATAGTTTTTTTCTTACTACCATTTGCATTTTAGCATTTTTCAAATATCTCTTCTTATAGCTCTATATTTTTACAAACAAATCCAGATTAAGGAAAGGCACTGTTAATTGCAGAATCAACAAGAGGAGCACCAGTAACAGAAGACAGATGCATAACAGGATTTAGATCTCAGTGCCTCAGATGTCCAGCTCACACTAAATTGAAATGTCGGGCACTGAAGTTTAAGAACGTGATAGGTTTCTTAATACAGAACTAGACCAATAGAAGGCTTATACAACAGCATTTTTAAATATCTGATTAAATGAAAATTCTTCGCCAACTTCAGCACAGAAAGATAAAAAATTAAACTTTATCTCTGATCCTTTTTTAGTCATTAGATATACAGTGGAAAAAACTGATCTAGAACTGCTGCCATCTGCTTATCCTAATGGAGAAGAGGAAATTTCAAAAGAAAAAGGAATAAAAGAAATTTCTAGTGCATTTCCCATTATACAAGAAATCAATCAAACACAAATAAACTGCTTAGCTGCAACATGTATGTCCACATCCAGCCATACCTTTATGGTGAATTGGAGAACTGGGGTTGTCATTCCTATTTCCTGCCCACAAACCACAAAAAAAGTTCTCCTTAGCTTTCTCCGATACACAGATTTTGTTTTACAGTGTACAGGCTGAAGAAAATTGGTCATATCTGCCTTAATGCATGGGTTAGTATTCCACTTTCAACATGGAGTTGTATTTATCTCCTCACAGCTCAAAGGTAAGGCTAAAGCTGCAATAAAAGATGTCCAGTTACAAGCTGGGGTTTTTTTGTATTTCTCAACTAGAAAAAAATTGAAGTAGCTCATAAAGTAAACTTACAGGGTTTTTAATAGACCATGATCTCCCCTTCCCACCATATTTTCCACCTTTCATATCAGCATAAGTGCGCCCTGGATTACCCATCCATGTAATGGCCTCTTCAGATCGCTCAAGAGTCTCTTGAAATAATTCAACAGAAAAGGAGACATTTTACTGAATATAGTAACAATGTCCAAGATCTCCACTTTACAGGAATCATTGTGCCATACTTAGGTTGACATATAAGGTGGGTGCCAGCCTCTTCTCTCACGTAAATAATGACAGGACTAGAGGAAATGGCCATCAAGCCACACCAGGGGAGGTTTAGATCAGCTATTAGGAAGAATTTCTTTACTGAAAGAGTAGTCAGGTGCTGGAATGGGCTGCACAGGGAGGTGGTGGAGTCACCGTCCTCAAAGGTATTTAAAAAATGTGTACATAAGGCAATTCAGGACATGCTCTAGTGGGATGGTAAGGTGTTTTTTCTGTGGTTTTTGTTTGGTTGGTTTGGGGTTTTTTTGTTGTTGTTGTTGACTGTTGGATGCTGTGATCTTAGAGGTCTTTTCCAAGCATGACAATTCTGTGATTCGGTAACATACCAGGTTTTCTGCTCCCTTACTGTATAAAGTATGATTTCTTCCTAATATTTGTACTCAAGACAATAATTAGAGTGGAATACTATTTGATGTGTCAGGGTATTTATCTCTGTATCAGATTCTTTTAAATACCAACACAATTGAATAATGATAAACACTATGAATATACTGGTCTCTGTGAAGTTACTTGACAACTTCTTGAAAGTCTATCAGCAGACACACAGAATCACCATCAATGCCAAGTAGTAGTAGTCTGGTCATGTGTTTGTCCCATTATAAGTGGCATTCTATAGAGGGTGCTGAGCTAAAAAGATTTCAGCTTAATGACTGCACACATAACCTTGCAAATGTAGCACAGATCATAAAATGGCAACTTCTTCAGCCTGCAAATAAATAACACTGGGGAATGAGGGTAGAGCAAGATCTGAATAGCCATGATCTTCTCAGCACAGACTTCAATGTTATCTTTGTATTCCACTGCTAATTTTATGGCACCAACAGTGCTATTCAATGCTATTAAATTTAGGTCTGATAATTTAGCACAAACAACTAACGCATCCATTTGCAACATTAGCCAAGAGCAGAACAGGCAAGCTGGTGCACTTAAAACTTTAGAGAATGGGAAATAGCGTTCAGAAGCCCCTGATGTCATAAACCACCTCTATGGTTGTTCCCAACGGCAAAAGAAAAGGGCATTGCGCTTGCAAAAAGTCTTAACTGACTGTGAGAATGCAAGATCCCAAACTGGTCCCAATAATCACACCTACTGTTCCCTGAACAATTACAGAAGCCTACAGCTTTTCCCCACACGCGCTCCTACAATGTAGTTATGGGCTATAAACACAAATATTCATGACAAGTTGAAACCTGAACTTTTCAGACATAAGTAAAAACGCCCATAATACAAAGCTATGTAACTACCGCTAATACTGGTACTAGTCACATTACTTGCATTTCATAATTAACTTTATGGTTTGAATTGTAATTTAGTTTTAATGGACCCAAGATTTGGGTTGGAAAAATCCTACTGAAACAAAGAAGTTCAAGTTTTGCTTATTTTACTGTACATATTACAGAAAGCACTTTAACCATGACAGGGCTATTGGTGGATTTCAATGGCTGAGGCAACAGAGGTTTCTAAGGAGTCCAAAGTGAAATACTGCAGGTTATAATCACATTCTCCCCACAGGGACAGTATCAATAGCTAAGTATCTGCCCATGGGGCTTAACTATGATTTGGAAAATGTTTGTGGGGATCTTTTACAAATTACATTTTCTTCAATCTTCAGAATCTTTAATACTGTCTTATACAGGAACTTTCTTTGTATGAAGTAAACTGCTGTTGTGAACTACAAGCCAATCAAATCTACCACTACCAGCTAAAACAATCAGCAGACACAAGAAAACCCATTCATCACAGCAGCTGGTTTGTATTCTCATACCTGCGTGATGGTTTGATATTTATTCTTCTGATCCATCAGCTGGTGCAACATGCCACACAATACAAAGGCTGTGTTCCACATCAAGACTGTTGTGGCAAACATAATTAATTGTATGCCTTTCACAAATCCATTTATTTGGCTTGACCTCCTACACATTAAGTTCAATCCAATATAGAGACATAGAACAGAAAGATAACGCAAAGCTGCATCATATTCAAGTAAGCAGAGCAAGTGTCACAGGTTGCACGCTTCCTGCATATTCAATCTGTTGGCAACACAACGGTATTAAAGACTGAGCTGCAGAAATTTTTAAGTGTATTTTAAAATGACCAAAGAAAAAGGTTTCCATACAGGAGACTGACAGGACTCATTTCACAAACACAATGCATAATTGACTGTTGCCAAATAAATACCTGCCAACGAATATAATTGGTGTTGGATATGATATCCACATTTTTTACAGCAGCCAGAAAGAACCATGAAGGGTTTACAGCTACTGTAAAATCTCCTTTGATTCTTACGACTACTGTAAAGGACACTTGACATTTCATAACCTCATGCGTTCTCTACAGTTTTCTGCAAGTACTTCTAGAGTTTACAATGTCTAAAGAACTGCCAACTGTCTGACAGAGGTCAAAGTAAAAAAAATTTGTGACTGCATAAGAAATACCTGGGATTTTTACAGAACTACTTCTATGAAAAATCTCGAAAATAAAAGTTATGCAAGTAGTTAAGTATTTGCCCTTCCCACAGATAAGTCAGTTATATCTTAATGGCTGAAATTTTAAGAACTACAGTATACTTTTATCCATATGTTCATAAATTCAAGATACGTGAAGAGTAATTAAATTTTTTAAAATTAGAAACTCATAACTCTTCTCTCAGACTACAAATTCTACAAATTGCAAGACACAGCACTGTCTCAGTAATCACCCAAATACTTAAAGGCTTTTTGAAGTGCATTCACCTGCCTGAAGCAACAAAGTAATCTTTTATCTTCAACTTCTAAAATGAACTGAAAACAAACTCAGTATTATTACGTATCATTGGCAAATTATTTAGTTCAGATTACAATCTTTATTCACTTTTCCAATAACTTAATGCATTTATCTCTATTTACCTATATGCATTTTGTCACTCAAAGATTAAACATGCTTCAAATGTTTTGATGATTACATGAAAATATAGAACATTAATGCAGACAACTGTCTTCTGATATCCAGTTTTCGGAAAACAGATGAAATTTCTCACTGGCTAAGATTCTGTCTCCACAGTTGGTAAATTATGATTTTGTTCAATGTCAACACAGTTTTACCCCTTCACAGGAAATCAACTATTAAGAACATAACTAAGCAGGTAAGAAGTTAGGGAATGCTTGAAATCTACTTTTTGAAAGTATATGCAATCCATGACCTCAAGTCATTGTTGTTAAGGCAAAGGTTTCTCCTAAACAGCTAATTAAAGAGAAAAAAAAAAAAAAAAGTTATTTACCATGAGACTAAACCATAAGGTGATACACTGCATGAAAACTTCCGATTTTATAAACAACTTCACACTTACCGATTTTCCACTTAAAGAAAAACAACCCAAGAACAGCAACTGCTTGAAAACCTTCCCCCTCTAGACTTCTATCAACAATTACAAGAAAATGATGACTCTAAACAAATCATGATTTCTTTTCCATGATGTGAAAACACTTCAATGACAAAGTCTGTCAGGATGAGCAAATGACAGAAAAATAGATATGCTACAGACAGATTTATACAGGAACCCTTCATAAATAAAAAGCAAGCACTACAGCACACAGCAACTGAGCTACAAGATTTACTTCAAAATTATAATATTCTTTGCATTATTCCATTCTTGTTTTCTTATCATTTAGCCGGACATGACTAGCAAATTTACAGCAGTCTGAAGTTCTGTTTACTTTACAAAGTCATGTCATTGTTACATGAATTGCAACTTGAAATCTTAACATACTTTCTTTCAATTTTTACCTCGTATTCTTTCGTCTCTTTAGCATCTGAGTTTATTAATTTCCAAATAACATCCATCTTCACAAACTAACATCATAGTTTTGAGTATCATTCAATCACACATTTTGAATTCCATTTGTGGAAAGGAATTGATGACTGACTGTTGAAAGTTTTCAAGTAAATTACATTAAATATGAAATACCTAATTCACCTTCTTGGTGTGAATGGAAGATGCAATCTTCTGCAAATAACAAAACAGGCACCCTAGTTCCATCTATTGACCAAGTGTTCTCAAGTAAAAATATATCACTCTCTTGTCTTAAAAAAGATGGGTTAGAAATTTGTTGATAATTCAAATCACTTTGAAGATAAATAAACAAAAGCTTTTCCATTAATTACCACAAATTGTAGTGTCTTCAGTTGCAACACTGTAGTAAAGCTTTGTCAGGTTTTTTGCTTCTGGTCATCCCAAAGCACATTGGAAAAAAAATGTTTCAAAATGGAAAGAAAAAATTCCATGTATTTAAAATACAGTGGACTATATGGTACTGTATATGTTTTCACTGTGCTATAACACATATATTGAATTATGTGTGTCTTGCAAGAAACTACAAAATAAAATATCATAAAGGAGTGCATATTAAGAGACTGTTAATAATACTCCATATTTAAGTTTTTATTCATTTAGGTTATGAATAAGATCAGGATATCACATACCACATAATGGTTAATCAGAGCTAAGGATTTAAAGCATGATCCAAAGCGACACTTTTCTGTATAGCAACACAGGTATCTGTCTCTTATTGTCATTTAAGTCCAAAAAAAGATTTATGATGACAGAAAATGAAACCTTAGTGTTGCCTGAAGTGTTTACAGACATAAAATGGACAGGTTTGACCTCATCACCAATGGCATCATCAAAACCTGGGAGCTGAGTAAAGCAAGGAGAATGATACCCAGTCTGGCAGTGACCTTTTGCTGTACCCCTCCTTCTTCATTTGGGTGAAGACAGTGAAGTAGGCAGCAGTTTCTCAGTGGGGTCAAAGCCTTCCCAGGACAGAGAAGTTTCCATGTCACTTCCACACCACAATAACACATGGACAGCGCTGATTTGATGAAAATACAGGGAAGATAGGGGACACGAGAGGTAAGAGAAGTTTAAAGGAGTTGCTGCTTGGCCTTTTCCTCTGGTGTTAGAGAAATGGCTTCATCATTGGTTAGCATCCTCATGCCAAAGCTGTTCTTCAGTACTGGCTACTGAGACATGGGACTCAACTTGCAGCCTATGGAGCAGGTGTTTATTTTATTATTAAATTATTATTTATTTATAATTCATTAATTATTAATTATTCATGCAGAATGGAAGAGTTCTGTGCCCTAGCACTAAGGGGCACAGACTTAAATTTTTTCAGGCAAAGAAAGGAGTACAATACAGGCAACTAGATTATTTTCCAATGAAGAACAGAACAGTTTAATTTCAGCAAGGAAAAATATTTCAATTCAGTTAAATTCTGTTATATCCAATATAAATCCAAATGGTGTTTAGGCCAAAAACTTGGAAAAATATGCAGGTCAGGATGGGAAATAGCTGATACTCCTGTGACTGTGGAGTGCCTGACCTTGCCAGAACTGGTTGCTTAATGAGAACATTATGAAATTATAAAAGATGATGCATATTCTGTGTAGCAAAGGAAGTTCACTGACCAAATCATGACTTTTCAAAGAAAATAGCCAAAGTAGACACTGTGGGCCTCTGAGCTTACTACAGCTGGCAAGCAATCACACACAATTATGCTAATGAAAACTCTTAATGTATGGTTATAGGTAAAGACTAAAGAGTACAACAGGCTTTAGTCACGGTTTGATCTTTCAGTTGTTACTGCAATACAAGTTTTAGTGGATAAAATAAGTATGGGCATTTATCTAGAGAATTCTGTGACAGAAGTGTTACATCTGCCTTGTACTCAAATACTTGCAATATCTCAGAGTCCTATATTTAAGAAGACAAAATTGTATGCTACAGAAAATTACTATTTGGCTACCTTATCATTAA
Source organism: Actenoides lindsayi (assembly GCA_025331215.1). Classification (NCBI taxonomy): domain Eukaryota; kingdom Metazoa; phylum Chordata; class Aves; order Coraciiformes; family Alcedinidae; genus Actenoides; species Actenoides lindsayi. The sequence continues at coordinate 14,864 of WTSP01013930.1, forward strand.
CAATTTGCCAAGGAAGAGAGTTTCAACTATATCTAGAAAGGCTCAGAAACAAACTGAACATGCTCCATAAGAATTACTGTGTAAAACATATGTAGCATTGCAAATATTGTGACATGGAGTATCTAGAAGGAAAAGGATTGTTTTGCTGCTGTTTATTTGAATATCAATAAAAATATACATTTTCTAGATACAAGGTTTGCTACTGATTTAAAAGTTTGCATCTCAATTATTGTTTCAGTTTTCTTGAACCAACAGGTTCAAACGTTATTGCTTCCAAGTGACTTCCACTAAGATTCACATACAAAATGAGGGCTGCAACCAATTTAAAGAATTTAGTTATGTCCTGTATTTTTATATTATCCATACTGAGTGAATACTAATAAAGGAAAATGTATAAGTTACAACAGAAAACAGATAAGCAGAATAACCAAAATAAGGCTTCTAAATAATCTAAATGCGTGTAAAAAATAGACACACAATAGTGACCAGAGCAAAACTAATTCAAGTTTTATTACAGTTTCATTAAATTCTGTCAGAGTAATTTAAGGACTTCAGAGTAGCTCAGTAGGATTCAGTGTAACTGTGCACGATCACATATATCCCCACCAGCAGAAGTTGTCTGCAACCTTGGTGTTGAGATCAGCTTCATTTTCCATACAGCAAAGGACAAGGAACTGTTCAATCAGCTAAAAGCCAGCAAACATAAAAGTGTAGTAAGTCCTGACCAACTACACATCAGAGAGATATATCACTAGAAAAGGCTAATTAATATCTTTACTCCCTCCATCTATGTTTATATTAGATCAAAAGTTAATTCTAATTTGTAAGTCACAAAAACACTACCAACTATTAGTGTCTTGCCACAAGCAAGAAAAAAAAGCTCTGAGCTTCTCACTGCACAGTGACAATGCTTACCACCTCTGCACTATGTACTTGAGAAAGGCTGCACCTTCTCTCCATGTCCAACAATACTGCAATCCTTGTAACTACGTCTCATGTCTGGATCTGGACTGCTGGCATACACCTACCCCAGGTTGTTTCAGAAAATACAGGGAGACAGCAATTAAAAGAACCTGATCCTTCCAGAAGAGGCAGAAGCCCATGGGAAAACTCCCCTGTGTGAGTATCCAGGTTCTCCTGGCTTGTTGGTCTCTGAATCCCTGTATTCAGGAGAGCAATACTGTTTAAGAAAGAGCAGCATTAACATGAAGACCATTCACTGAAGCTTTATATATTAAACATTTATTTTTTTCTCTGCATATTTTTGATGGACATCTGGTCTAGCTCAAAAGAGCCATCATCTGATTTTCAGCCTCTGCTTTTCCCCTCCACCTTCTTTAATTGAGGCAATCAGCAACTGCAGCCTAGAACATATTTTAAAGATTTATTTTGGTCAGACATTAAGACAATTCTTTATAAACTTTGTTGTCTAGAAAATATTATCTATTTTACTGCTTTTTCAGGCTGGCACCTTGAGAAAGATTTGCCATAAGGGGCTTTCGTAGCCATTATAAGACTGCTTCAAAATACACTTTAACCTATTTGGTGAAGGCACTGACTTAAATCTTACTGGTATCTTCTAAACTAAGAAACTGTATCTAACGTAGAAATAAAACCTATACCAATTTAGCTAGACCTCCATAAACGTAGAACTAGAAAGAAAAAACAAAAGGGGAGAGGGGTGTAAAACGGCAAATAGTGCACTGCTGATATACAGGTAAAAGTGCCATCTCGACCTGGAGACCAACTAACAGAATTTGACCCAGAAACTGGAAAGCAAGTGAAAACAGCAAAAACCATTTGAAAGAAGTGGAACAAGGATTTTTCTTTGTTTTGCTTTGCAGGTCCTGCAACTTACAGCTCCTCTATAACTATAACATCAATCAATCGTAAACGGATCATTCACTGAACATGCTGAGATTTTTAAACATTGTATTTTACAATAAGACGGTATCAAGTTATTCTTAAAAAACCAGGTGCTTTAGTACCATAGTTTCTGAAATCTTAGAGACCTCAGTGTTACGAAATATAAGAGCTGAAATCTGTTTCTCAAGTCTTTGGTATGTACCCATAACATGCCTAGCCCACAACACAGAAGAAAATGTATTTTTACTGAGACTGATGAGCATATGGTATAAATTCAGAGTCCTCTGTGCGGTAAACAAATTGTCAAGATAAGGATTGTAATCTGTTCCAGCAGATTATCCATCTAAACATGCTGAAAAATGGCATTTGCAGTGCAGATATTTGATCCTTTAAAATTAAAGTTCTGTTGTACCATTGCTCAAGAAAAAAACCCAAAACACAAAACAAAGCAAACCCCCAAAACAACAAAAACCATCAACAGCTTTATGGCTTTACAACACTACAGATAGGCAGTTTTTAACCAATTTCCTACATTCTTTTGGCCCTGACTGAACAGGCCTCAATTTTACTTATACAGACTGCGGGACAGATGTTTTTTCAAATAGTTCTTATCAGCACAATCCATTAATACTAAAGCAATCTACAGAACAGATACTCCCTAATGGATATGGATATAAGAGATGGTGTAACAACTCCATAGTATGGAAAACAATTTAAATCAAGAGATACCTGTTTCCTCTCTATCATTGTTCAATAAACATTTTGAAAGCAGGCAGCACATAGGCTTCTTGCTCCACAGAAGCCGATTTCATCTTTTTCAGTTCAGTTGGCCTTTTTGCATTGTTCATTCTCTTCTTGGCCCTTGCTGAAAAAAAAGCATTGATTTTCACCTGATCTTATGGCGTTTACTGTACCAAGGCATGAGAGAAGTAGCGCAGGCCAAGCATCCAAGTGTTACTATGCTGGGTAACACTACCTAACTGGGAGTAACTACTGCTCTCCCCATCACCTTCTATTTTATGTAATTCTAGGGATATGAATTACACGTATCAATACACTGAAGCAAAGCAGTATTCTGCATAAGGCGATGCAGTCATTCATTCTCAGGGCTGGGGAAGGGCTGTCACTAATCTTCCAGCTAGGGGGAAAAGCACCCAAACAACTCATGTTGCCATGTAGAAAACTGTCGCAGGCAGCCTTTTCTGTATACCCATCCTGAATTGCTTTTTTATTTGGCAAGAAGGGTCTGGTCTTATGATTGCTTTTCATGATTCAGTGCTAAGAAGCAGAAACCAGCTATGCTGTTTACTGCATTGTTCTGGGACTAACAAACTTTGACTATGTTTACTTAACTGCTAGATAAGCCATTTGATTGCCATGGTGGAGGTAGTGCATTTTTTCATACATTGCTCAATATGCATTTTCCTGCAGATGGTAGAGGAAGTATTTTGTCTTGGCTTTTGTTCATATTTAGAGATGGTATCACGATGTTGCCTCACTTTAGAAAAACCTTAGTCAAAGCAACTCGTCTAGTAATATTCCACATGTGATTTCAGCACCCTATTTTCCAAGCAGATGAATATAACTAGCTCAAAACCAGCACTGACGCATGTTAAGCTGATCACTATCAAACAGCTTCTGAATCAGAAGACCAAGGCAATAACTGTACTTACAACTGTGGTTATGTCAGGGTAAAACAAATCTGGGCTTGTTAAGACAGAAAGTTGTGACGGCAAGAGCTGTTAACGACTCACACCAACAAAAATCTTTTAAATTCAATTTTATATGCCATCTTGATGAAGGATAAAGTTACCAAGGCCTAACAAAAATAGTTCTTCTTTCACTTGATATCATTTGTACCCATGAACAAATATAGAAAAGAGGAATTAGCACATGTAGTCTTACTAACACATGCCATGACCGATCAATCTAACGAGTTCATAAAAATTAAGTTTTGTTTATGTTTAGTGAAGTGTCCACAGGGAATTAAGACACAGACTATGCACAAAGGTTAAAAAAAAATTATATATATATATACACACACACATATATACACACACACACACAAGGCCAGTAAAACTGCAAGATACAAAAGTTGCAATACCTTTGCTGGATTGCAGCCAACTTATATTTAGTACATCCATTAAAAACAGATTTGTTGTTCTAAGATTCGACCATTTCTGTCAAAAAAGTCCAAAAATCATCAAAACAGAGAGGAACCAGACTGACTCTCACACAAAAATAGACCAAGATGTAGTACACGATGCAAAAGTCATATACATGAATGGAAGTAATTTTAATACAAAGTAGCACAATATAAACAGTGACAGAAGGATCCAAATGCAGTTAAAAGCAGTAACCAGGAAACATCTGATGTAGTAACAGCTAATAAGAAGGTAAGACTGAAGAAAACAAAACCAAGATCATGAACGTGACAGAAAACCACTTACAGTCGTAAGGCACTAAATGGCATAATGTGAGCATCTGTGCTTTTGGTCTTTGGCTCCATCAGTTCTGAAAATGCACAGGTACTGCCACCCTCAGAAGTGGCCTTCTAAAAGATACATTCTTCCAGCTGTAGACGCAGAAATGCAGTTGCAGACAATAATTTTCATCACAGCATTACCACCAATTACTTTTGTGGTCCCAAACAAATTAGCTCTTTGATACAGTTTTTGCAGTTGTAAAAGGGGGAAGATGGTATCAGCCAACCCTACAAAATCATTGCTAGATTTACTCTTCAGTAGCAGTTTGAAAACAAACACTGCTGTACAAACATTGCATTTTACTGTAGTGCTGAATGCAAACTAATAACTAGCATTCCAACTGCCATCTTCTACACCTACTTTTTTATCTGTAAACACATGCAAATTCCCTTAAAGTTAATAGAAATAATACATGCTTACTGAAGGGAGAACAGACTTAGATCTTTTTCAACCTAGAAATCTCCCTTCAGTAACATTCAGCACAGACTGTCACCAGAGTATATGATTATTCTTGTATTTTCATTACATCGATATATTATGATATTGTTACTGACATAATAAAGAAATTAGGCTATTTTAAGGAGCAAAAATTTATTTTTGACATTCCCAAAAAAAGCAAACACAGAGTCCTGCTACTCCCAGTCTCTATACTAGATCCAGTTTCAATCCCTTGAACTAACCTTAAGCCATAGGTAATTATGCCAAGTCTTGGTAGAAAACCAAGACATTCTAGCAGTGGTCCTGATAACTATCATCTGTATCAGCAACAGGAATTTGAGAGAAAGCCTTCCCATTGCTACTGATACAGGATCTTTATGCTGCTGAGAGAATACCCAAAGGGGAAGCCCCTACAGTTAAAGAGCCTCGCTCTTGAGGTTGTTCTGGAGAGGAAGGACTCTGGTGTTAGGTCTTTCCCTCCTTTGAAAGAAAGTTTATGATTAGACTGTACCAGAAACAAACAGCACTGTAAAACTAAAGAATAATGTTTTACTACTATTAGGCAGAGGGAAAATTGAAGTATATTTATCCTCTGCTTTGTAGAGTTCCTAAACTGGAGACCAAATTTCACAACACTTAAGCAGTCTTTACAAAAGCCTGCAGAAAATGTTGATGCTGTGTCCCATCATGGAAAGACAGTAGGCTTCAGGATGCCTTCAGCAACTAGAGCCTGCTTGTTTCAGTGCCTTTAGAGACTATGACGACTTCTTAGGGAGACTCTTGACCAAGACAGCTGAAGCTAAAAAATGAGCCTGCTTACACTGAAACATAAGATGGGAAGGCCACACAAGGCCTGTGGCCTAGACAAAGCTGGAAAGTAAAGCAGTCATTTGCACCAGCACATGATAACCAAAGAACATACTCTGGTGGATGGGGGGGGCTGTTTATTTTCCGTGTGGGGTAGTGATCAGGGAAGAGGAGATTGCTAACAACAGTAAATGCAAAGTGATGCTCAATACTTTTGACTGGGTTATCTGTTGTAGAGCTTGAACCCCAGTGTCTTTGGGTTCAACACTGCTTGAAGCATCCTAACAAGAAAGTTGTATCACTCATAACCCTGGTCCTTACAAGCTCAGTCAGTGAACAACCTGCATATCCACCACCAGAAGAGAACTGTCTCACCACAGCAATTAAGACACTCGAGGCCAATAAAACATCCACTGTGTATTTTGCACAGAATGGAAAGAGACAGGTACTGCCAACATAGATACTTCAGGCATACAACAGGATAGAAAGATAAATTAATCATAAGCAACACCCAGTTTTATGCCTGTGGAAGTGAAAATTCTACCAAGTCACATTAAAACAATACAAGAGACAGGATCACATTGGATTAGTTATCCTGAAACAGATTAAAGTTCTGCTTCAACCTCTAATCTGTCCTTTGTCCTTAGGTGTAAGTAGCACCCAAGTGGGCAAATGCCAATCAGGTGATTGTGACATCAGATGAAGTACCAACAAACATGAAGAAAACAGCTCTAGATAAAGGCTCATGAAAGTTCCAGCATCCAGGCTCCCATTCTCTAGAAAGGGCCTAGATTGCCTCTATTTCATGCAGTAGGTAAATAATCCTGAGAAGAGTGCTGTTTGATCAGCCTTTTCCTTAGAATAAGAAAACAATTTAATTTAGGCTGCACGTCCAGGAGACTCACAAGAAGTGCTAATTTTTTTCTAAGAAACTTAAACTGTTCCTTAAGCCAGTCTGGGTCTGACCAACACTATACTTACTGCACTCTGGTAAATAAGACCCAGTTGCTGAAGCCAGCAACTTTTTTCAACATTGAAAGCTGTTTGTGATCTTTAATTTCTAAGGGTGACAAATGTAGTTTCCACTTTAAATCTGTAATGTTGTCACTCTAATACTGCGGGGGGTGGTTAGTGGGGCACAGGGTGGAAAGTGGGAAGAGGAAACAGTATAGACATTACCTGAGAGTACTACAGAATAAACACTTCAAGATGCTCACCAGTTATATTAGCTCAGCCAACCATATTCTCCCACCAACATACTCTTCATCAGAGCAACAACAGTACTCAAAAATTTAGATGAAACCAGAAGTGTTTGTGATGAAACAAGATGTGTTTGTGATGAAACAAGAAGTGATGATAGTGTTAGAAAATAAATTTATTTTCAATTACCACACAAGAGTGCTGCTTTGCTACCAGTCTTTCATTTGCTGGCTTTGCTTGACAGGTCAGACCAACAACTGAAATTAAAAGTACCTCAATAGGTACTTTTAATGGCAGGACACTCTACCATCCCTATCACTAAGTAACATTAGTATTCTCACATCATGACCATTACTTATCCCGTTCCTGCTCAAAATCTTTAGAATTGCTTCAGTGTGAGGTCTGTGTTTGCAAATAAGCTTAATTGGTATTGATCACACTCACAAAGGAGAGTGTAAATTTGGCTTCTACGTGTGCTGAAAAGAAAACAAACAAAAGAAGCAGTAAAATATACCTGAACACAGATGATGAGGGTCCCCTGTAGACAATTTAGAGAATGGTATATTTGGACTACAAATTATTTTGATTTGTGTATACTCTGAAATGCTTAAAAAAACAAATTAAAAAACCCAAACAAACAAGACAGAATTACACTTTCAAGAAGAGCAAAATAATCTTGGGGAAATAAAAGATAGCAGCAAACCTTAGAGGTTAGAGTGGTAGTGACAGAGAAGGTCACTTAGATTTTAGCTGTATCCCACATCACTCATTTTTCTCTCCCAGAACTTACACTGATCCTCAAGATTTTACCATTCATCGTGTGTCCTCTTCTCACTCTTCCATTTTCAATCAAGAATCAAGAGACTTCATGAAAGAGCTAGGCACACTTCTGGTCACCTGAACCAGAGTTTTGGCATGGACAGCTGCAGAGATTGCAGCATTGAGGAGTTTCACAGAGTCTATCAGTTTTTTTAGATAGGGTTCAGTGGCAGCTGATCAGGTGCTCTGCAAGTATAAATGTTTAAGCTGTTCTAAAAAAACCAAAACCAACCAAACAACAACAAAAATCCACAACAAACTAACCAAAAAAATCCCCCAAAAACCAACCACAACCAACCAAAAAAACCAAACAAAAACCACAAAACCCCCCCACCACCCCATAATTAGGCTCTTAAACCAGGCCTATCATAGATTACCTAAAAAGTGAGAATTACTAGAATGGAATGGGAAGGTCCAAAACCACGTGACTGCTCTCACATAGCAAATTAGGAAGAAACACAGAGGCTCATACATTTGTATACTGCAGCCTTTCAAGGCTCAACAGTCCATGCAATCAACAACAGAAAGAAGAAAAAAAACCTCTCCTCACTTTGATAAACTCATTTCCATATAGCTAATGTCTTACATAAACCCATCTTTTTAATTCAGGGATGCTCAAATGGTCATTTCAGAGACATTAAAATTTTCCAATGGTAGGACACAGCTATGGGTAGCAAATACAAACCTCCTGATAGTAGTAGATCTGCTTTATAAATTACTTTTTGTGGATTCCTCAGCAGGCACCCACAAACATCAGGTTGAAGGCCATTCATTAATTTACTGCTTCTGACCTTGCAAAGCCCTCTGCTCACCTCAAAACTTTATGCCACAAGCTTTAAATGGGTCTTCAAAGCCTGCTTTATTTTTAAAAACCCCAATGTATACAGTAAGTTGAAAAATATCCCTGCACATTTACTGGTTAGCAGGTTCCACTTCATTTTTACCAATGCTAGCAGTTCACTGGATTGTATTACAGTGATTCTTCAAGGACTACGCAGCAATCTGCTGGAAAAATATCAGTCCGACGTTTCAGCCAAAGCCTCTAATGGAAACCCCAACATTGTAACAAGAATAAGAAATCAGCAAAAGTTCCACCTGAATAAATAACCCAAATCCAAAGAACTACTGAATGGATAAAAGGCCTGTATTCATTCGCCAAGTGACGAAATATAATAAAAATGTGAAATTAAGTACTTAAAACTACTAAATAGTCTGAATTGTTGCAGACCAAGGCTATTTTTCAGCCTAAATACCATATGGGTGGATGTGTTTTTCTTTCATTTACTGGAAACAAAAAATCAAGCTATGTCAGCATACAGACTGCTAAATGAATCAAGAAGGTTAGTTAAATACATGTTAATATGTTCAAGAGAAAAAGGACATTCCTTAACATATTTAGTCTTCCTGCAAAGTTGCTGAGGAAAAAAAAAGGCACCTAGTTTAAAGAAAAACAATTAAAGGAAATGAGAAGATTTGATGAAGTTATGAAGTCAAACAGCCAAACTGTAAAAAGACAAAATGAAAAATAAAAGCAAACACTGAAATAAGAGGCAGAATTCAGAAAAATAATGAAGAAAAAAAAATAATCTGCACATACCAGTGTCCCTCAGTAAAGCATACGTGGATGAATAGAAAGATCATCATTCAGAGAAAAATACTGAAAATATTAACTCTTCAGCTATCTCACTCAAGGGTGATCTTTAAGTTAAACACAGGTGTCACACTGTCACACTAGCAAGAACTCAAGAAGTCTTCTGGAAAAAATATGTTACTTCTAAAAAACAAGTTGGGGCTATGTTGTAGAACCAGAGAATTGCAGACCTGGCAAATGTAAAAGAAACATAACTCAGTCAAAGCAGAATTTACTGGTGTTAAATCTGATGTTAGGTTGTCCCCTTCAACCATGAATTTGAAGGATTCATGTCCTTCCTTGAATAAATGCTTCAGTATTTGTAAGCCATCATAAAAAGTGAAAATTCAGAAATATGAGGTGATCTATCAAGAATTAGTGTTCTTTCAAGTGTAATGGTATAAGACATGAGCCCATCTCCAAGTGAATGGGCATCCCAACCCATTTTTGGTACAGATGCTCCTATCCAATGAGAAATACACACAGCTGATGTGCAAGTCTGTCAAACTGCTTTTGAAATATTTCAAACTGCTGTACTTGGGCTGCAAGATTCTCTTCCTCCTTTTCTCCCACAGCAAACTATAAAAGACCAACAAAATGCTACCTCTGCTAATCTCCCTGTAAATCTTAGAATGGTATTAAGGTGGTAAAAATTTTTAAAGAACGGACATATGGAAAAAGAAAAGTCGTTCTCAGAAAAAGTATGCAGAATTCAGGAGATCTCTGTCACCTCCCAAGCTGTGTCCTTCATTAAAGGTGAAAGACTTTTCCAAAGGCTGCGGTTTGGAACCTTTTTTTCCCCACAGACCATATTCATTCAACTGGCTTCTGCAATGTGGTACTTTAAACTTGATTCTGTGCCTTCTTACCTAGCCACAACTCATGAGTCAGAAATAAACAGCAGCTCAGAGACAGAGGATTAACTTCCTTGCAGCAGTATTAGATTAAAGTGGCAGCATATAATCAGGCCAGAGGGTAAGTCAAGAAACTCAACACTGACTGTAAAGCTACAGAGAGAAAAAAAAGAGATAGGAGGCAATAGAGGAAGAGAAAAACATTAAGAGAAAAACATAAGAGATGGGAGAGGAAAAAGGAGAAGAGAGCTCAACCCTCGTAATCCAAATATGATGTAGATGGGATGGAATACCTTGTTGGTCAGTTTAGGGTCCTCTGTCCTGTCCACTCCCCCCTGCAGGTGTGGCCTTTCACTTTCTGCACCCCGCAACGTGGTACACAAGAATTACCAGTGGCCTTGGGCTTCACAGGAGCAACTATAAGCAAAAGCCTTTCTGCATGGCAACCCTTGGTAATAACTATAAACATGGAGGGTTATCACTGCTATAAGCAGACACTGTCTGCAAAAATATGCCATTAACTTCAGAAAGTGCAGTTAGTTAGAACAGATGGAGCTGAAAAGTAAAAATCACTGAACATAATTAGTTTTGTTCTACCTCAAATCAGGGCAAAGATGCACTGTTACACCACAGTGAAAGGTTGTAAAAGACAGCTTACCAGAAATCACTGTTCTTCAATGCGTAGTCTCCACATTTACAGCTGTGCCCTGCCACGCAAGGCTGGAATCATCCCTTCTTTGCAGAAACATTTGCCCCTTTACATTATCAGGACAAAACCATTCTACTGCTCCATTTCAAATCCTCAGTATAGATTTGCATTTCAAATTCTCCCTTCTCAACCCCTCCCACCAAAAATAATACTCCCTAGGTACAAGTGGAATTGTGGACTACATAATAACACAAATAACATCTAGCTTCTCTTCAAGTCAGATAATACAGTCCAGATGAAGTGTAAGACCTGGTGTCATCATGGTAATCAGTCTGCATCAGTTCGATGCATGCAGCATTCTGCCTACTTGGCAGACATCATGAAGACATTTGGGAACCACAGCTCATTTGAGAAGCCACTTGCACACCACTTCCAACACCAATAACAAATGCTATGCAGGCTCAGAAAGAATGCGCACATTAAGTTCACCAGTTTGATCATTAACTTATATTAGCACAAATACCCTTTAACAGCAGTGAACCACATTTTATTTCATTTTCCATATTAAAGTTTTCAGCTTCCATAAAAGTTTCTCATAATTTTTACTAACTCCATTAAGGCATTTAACTACACCTTTCATTACTCTGTGTGTGTTTTCAGATAACCAGAGTACTTCAGCTATTTTAGCAAGTATGTATCTCCAGATCCTGGGGCTCCATTAACATTGATCTTAAACAAGTAAAATCAAAAGCCAAAAAATTCAATGCAAAACCAAATTACATGTTTAGGATTCTGTCTCTGGTGTAATTTCCAAGCTTTTTGTTTCACACCCTCTAGAATGTTTCAAATCATAGGCCCACACAGTGTCTATTCCCTCTCCGGTAGTGTGATCTGGGATCCAGCAAGGGAAAGGAAAACGACAGGCAATGATTCTAGCATTACATTCCAGTTCTTCTTCCAGCTTCTTCTCCAACTGTGGCATCTGTTGAACAATAATGAAGAGCTTTCAGAAGCAGTAAAACCCAGAAGTATTCTCTGTAGAACCACATTCAAATGTTCAAGGGAAGTCCAAGATTTAAGAATTTTTTGGAAAAAACATGAGTAAAGTATTCCTGATGTACATTTTGGCTTTGATACATTGACAATGAATATCTAGAAGTAGAAAATGGCTATTGTGCCCCGACTGGTGAGATCAAGAAAACTGTATCTCTAAGTTTTAAAAATTCAATGAAAAACCATAGATAAAAAGCTCTACAAATTAAGAAAATAGTTTTTGCATGTTCCAATTCATGACACTCTCTAGTGGGATTTTTCTCAGTAGAGAATGAAAGTTCAGCCACCCAAATTTACACTATTTATGACACCCAAAGTTGCATGGACTATTCTGCGACACTCAAAGGCCAATGTCTCAATGTCTCCAAGGCAGATCCTGGAATACTCCAAACATCACACAGCCAACAACCCAAAGCAAACATTCTGGTGTCACTATGGGAAAGTATTGGTATGTTAAATACTATTGAAATTGGGCTTTGTTGGTTCCAGCATGTTAAGATACATGTGTAAGTTCCTGTAGCAGTGCTGTAGGAAACAGCATATAGAATCATGAAATGCTTTGGACGGGAAGGAACCTTTAAAGGTCATCTAGTCCAACCCCCCTGCAGGGAGCAGGGACCATCTCAAACTAGATCAGGTTTCTCAGAGTCCTATCCAACCTGACCTTGAATGTTTCCAGGAATGGGGCATCTACCACATCTCTGGGCAACCTGTTCCTGTGTTTCACCACCCTCATTGCAAAAAAATTTCTTCTAATCAGAATCTACCCTCTTTTAGTTTAAAAACATTACCCTTGTCCTGTCGCAACAGGCCCTGCTAAAAAAAATTTAAAAAGAAACCAAAAAAAACCCCCACAAAAAACACACACACAAAAAACCCCACCACACACATACAAAAAACCCAAAAACAAACAAAAAAGCCCAAACCAAAAAAAAACCCACAAACAAACAAAACAAAACAACCCACCAACCAACCAAAATTGTCCCCATCTTTCTTATAGGCCCCCTTTAAGTACTGCAAGGCTGCAATAAGGTCTCCTGGGAGCCTTCTCTTCTTCAGGCTGAACAACCCCAACTCTTTCAGCTTCTCCTCACAGGAGAGGGCTCCAGCCCTCTGATCATTTTTGTGGCCCTCTTCTAGACTCATTCCAACAGGTTCAAGTCCTTCTTGTGACAAGGGCTCCAGAGCTGGACACGATACTCTAGGAAGGGGTCTCACCAGAGTGGAGTAAAAGGTCAGAACCACCTCCCTCAACCTGCCATACATACTTCTTTTGATGCAGCCTAGGATACAGTTCGGCCTTCCGGGCTGTGAGCACACATTGCCAGCTCACATCCAGCTTTTCATCCACCAGTGTCTCCAAGTTCTTCTCTGCAGGGCTGCTCTCAATCCCATGATGCCCCAGGCTGTTACTGATACTGAGGATTGCCTTGACCCAGGTGCAGGACCATGCACTTGGTTTTGTTGAACCTCATAAGACTCACACAAGCTCACTTCTCCAGCTTCACCAGGTCCCTCTGGATGGCATCCTGTCCCTCAGGCATGTCAAGTATACCACTCAGCTTGGTGTCATCTGCAAATCTGCTGAGCGCACACTCGATCCCACTGTCTCTATCACTGATGAAAATATTAAGCAGCATGGGTCCTAATATGAACTCCTGAGGGACGCTACTTGTGACCATTGACCATTACTCCATGGATGTGACCATCTAGCCAATTCCTTATCCACCAAACAGTCCAACCATCAAATACCTATCTCTCCAATTCAGAGAGAATGATGATGTGGGGGACTGAGCCAAGCACCACTATGCAGCTCTTCTTGGTTGAAGATCTACAGTTCAGCTTTCCTCCATTTGCAAAAGTTGAGCTGATATCAAAGCCAAGAGAATTATCTCTCCTTACCCAGACCAGAGCAGCACCCTGTCCAGTGAGATTGTCTACCTCCAATAAGTACTCTGCAAATTCTGCTATGGACTAAGTAAGAAATTAATTAAACCATCTAGACTTCAAAGAATACTGTTCCCATCCCAGAGAGTCATTATGTTCTGGTAAAAAAAAAACAAAAAACAAAAAAACCACCAAACTTCATAGATTTAGACATTTCAGTCCTTTGGAAAAGTCTGATGTTATGCTTAAGTAGATCAGTGCACATCCATTTGGAATTCCTTTTATTCTTATATACTGTGTCTATATCAGGGAGTAATTATAAGAATAAGCTCCACGGGTTACTTCTATTGCATGTAAAAATCTATTCACTTTGATATCACGAGATAAGATTTAGATTAAAAGGTTAAAAGGATAGTAATTATTTACAAATACAGTTCAGATGAAGTCACGAAGAACACAAAATATATATAAAAATATAATCAGAAAAAGACCACAATGGAACACTATTAGAAAACAAAATTGACTGAAGAAAATGTATATCCAAAGGCTGCAGATACCTTTCACTATCACACACAGGCAGGGTGTGCCTTTGATGTTAACATCCTATTATTGTCACATTTAAGCTTACAATGGAATATTTTCAGAAAACCAGTCATAGATCTAATATATCAAAGCTACCTCTTAATATTTTTAAGCATTCTGTGCTCCAATTTCATCCATACAGCAAATGCTTTCAAACATTTTGCTATTTTGCCTTAAATAAACTAGGAAAATAAGCCCATTTCAGTCACTCAAACTGAGCTGAGATATCATAAAAGGAAGGGCTAAATTGTTACAGAAATTACAAATACAGACATAGTCTAATTTTTAAAGAGTAACTATGATAATTAATAACATCTCATGTCTGCATTAGCTCACATTAGAAAACTTCATTAATAGTTCAGCCAAAAAGAATTGTATCTTTGAACCAAACAGTCAAACTAGTTTTTAAGCTAAATCCCTCAGTAACATGAGGTGTTATAATCATGCTGTATTTTATATCAATCCAGGGTTGAGGTTGTTTTAGTATGTCTACATAGACACACAGTTTAATAAACCTTTTGTACAGTATATAATCAGTTAAAATACACAGAAGCTGTGAACATGAACACCTGGTAAGTAGTCTGTCACCCTACCCTGAACAAGTTGTGACAGGACAAGGGCGATGGTTTTAGACTAAAAGAAGGTAGATTTAGACTAGAAAAAAAAATTACAGTGAGAGTGAACAAATAAAAGTCTCTCTGCAATGACTAATAGATAAACACACCTTCCCACAGATAACTGCAAGAACAGATAGGTCTTAGTCTTCCCTGAAGATGAATAAATCCAAGTTCTATAAGCTAATCTTGGATATGAAATAAAAGCACTGTGTGACAGCATCAAATCAGACCAGTATTATTAAAAAAACTGAAGAGATCTATTGCCCTCAGTGAAACCAAGAAAATGCATTAAAGTTTCCAGAAAATCAATTTAGTGATTCAGAAGGCTAAGCATTCACAACTTCCGAAGTAAATTTAAAAGGGATCATGAGCAAATGAATGCTCAGGAAACACAGTAGTTCATATATCTGTATCTGTTACATTTATGGCAGTATTTTTATTGGAACAATTTAGCCTAGTATTTACTGAAGTTATTCTGAGCTCTGTAGCTACTCTTTCTATCATAGCTGTTACTAATTTATCTCACTTTATACTATTACATTTGAAGTTAAGCCAATATTTCTGCTAAGTCTACTCACATTTTCCTTGGGCGTCTGTTTATTTCTACTTTACTGAAGTATCTTTCCTACACCTGCACTTTTCCCCCCAGTGCAATTATAGAATTTCTGGCTGCAAATTGAAATACTGATACTGCCCCCTCCTGGAACTCAAGCGAGAAAGCATGTAACATCGCACCCCGGCAACACCTGCAGCACAAGGAACAGCAGAGCTCTCACTAATATGCCACCCACAAAAGTAGGGGGGGACCAAAACCAACCAAACAAATGAGCATTTTCACTTCAGCTTCCAACACGAGTTATAATTTGAATCTGAAGTAGGTATTTCTTTCCAATGCTGCTAAAGAAAAAAGCAGAGAATAGCACAGCTTTATTATGCTTCTTATTTCTGTAGCAGTAGCAGGAAGATGAAACATTAACAGTGTTATGTTGTATGGCATAGCATCACATAAAGCTCTTCACTCATTTCATCCCACAACTGCCTTAGCAGATGAACAAGCAATACAGAAGCATTTATAGGATATTTCTGTTTCGCTCCTCCATATGCATTCAACATATAAAAATATCCTAATAATAAAGCAAAGTACCAAGAATATTTAAATAGTTAAGATTTTTTTCATCTTTTCTAGAAAAAAGGAAAAAAGAAAACTAGATTAACCCAAGAGCATGTAAATTCTGACTGAAGTTATCAAACATTTCACTAAAGCAGTCACTACGCAGCTCAATTTCTACACCAGTTTGAAAAAACACCTTTTCCCCAAGGGCACAATGAGCACAGGCTACAAAGCCTTCCTAAAAGGCAAAGAATTTGTGAACTTGCATTCTAGTAATTATACTTGAAGTATCTGTCTCCCTTTCTAACCTGGGCAAGGGACTATTTCAATACACCTGCTGCTGTCCTATTTAAGGTGATCCAATTCTGTGGAGAACACAAGCCAAGTTCAGTACTCTCCTCTAACAAGGTTCCCAAAAAATCAGCTGTGCTCAATTTCTTACTCCATCCTGTCCCTGAGAACTCCTCATCTTTTCAGTGTGTTTCTTGAAAATTTTGATTTTTCCATCTATTACCTTCCCCCAGGCAACCTGAGCACAGCAGTTCTCAGTTTGGTTCTGAACTAACGAACAGAAAATACTTCTCAAAAAAGCACACATATTTTCAGAGCTCCAGCCTGCATACTGTCACAAGTTATACCAGATTTTATCATGGGCATTAAAAAGCAACAATGAAATATCAAAAAATTAGTCTTAACTACCTTTGACATTCTTCAGGTTGGTTCATTTTGCAGATGAATATACTAACACCAAATGCTTTGGTATTAAAATAATTAAACAATCTAAAAGGAAAAAAAAAAGCAAACTTACCATTTGAGGTACCCCAAAAACAACAATGTTCGTATAATGGGAAAAAGAAACCTAAAATAAAAATTGAGAACAAGTCTTAATTTGCATTTGGAGAAATTCTCACCGTTCTTTTCCCCTAGTCCCTCTGGCTGCACTCCCTCCAACAGGAATCTAGACCAAAGCTAAGAAACAGGGTCCCATATCAACTTTCCATCACGCAATTTCCAAGTAAAGGCAACTTTATATTGCTGAACAGCAAAAAACTTCTACTGCCTGGCCCAGAATATGGCATCAATTCTAGCAGTACAGAAAGCATTAATTTAGAAAATATCTACATGATTTTTACTCATGACTTAAGTTTTTCCACAACTCTTCTACATGTTACAGTGATGTATGTTTTAAGTTTGCTTCCACTTTTATTAAACATTAGCAATCTACAAAAACTTCCAGTCAGTGCCGTGAAGTTTTCCTATGGTCCTCTCTGAACAAAGACAATAACAGTACATTACACTTGTCCCCAAAACTCCTGGTACCACCTTTACCCCTTACAAAAAAACAAACCAAACCAAGCAAACAACAACAATATAAAAACCAAATCACCATAAACAAAAACCAACACACACACACAAAAACATACAGAAAACAAACAAAACAAACAAAAAACCAAACAAATAAACCTGCTACACAGAAAACCCCACCAACTAACAACAGAGACACTAAAACCCAACCAAAAAAACCCCAAAACCAAATTAAAAAAACCCCAGAACTTTGGCAGAAATAGTAGGGGAGAGGCCCACATAAATCTAGCCCCAAAAAGCACACCTCATTAAAGAGGCAGACACTGTGGGAAAAAAATCTCAGTTACATGTACATGACTGTAAAGCGACACTCAAAGCTGGGTAACGTATTGCTCAGCTAGAAAAGAAGACAAGTCTAATGATACGTCAGATGAGATTGTGACTTTGCACATCAGGTAATTAAGTCTTGTTACTGACTCCACAGAACCAGGTCTCAGTGAAGTACCCCAGATCCTTCAGCAGGCACGAGCGTGACACAGCACGCTTGAGGAGCCTGTACTGACAAAGGACAGGACTTCCCCGAAGCACAGAGCCAGCAGAGCAGTGTCTTGTGCTGAGTCCAGTTCCTGTGGGCTCAAGTACTTTTCTCAAATCCCAGAACAGCACCTTGTGGGCCAGCCAGCATTCTGGTTCTTCAAAGAAAGTATTTCCCAATTGCGGAGATGTCTCAAACACCCCGGGTTCATTTATACAAACTTCACCACCTACCTTCCATAAGTCTGAAATATAAAACCTGGTGTCCCGATGTACCCCATCTCTCCAGGCACGGTATCTGGAGTACCACACTAGCCAGGGATTTAATTCATAACCAACAGCTTTGAATCCCCTTTTTGCAGCTGCTATCACCTACAAGTAATAAAATCTTTACTTAGAAACACAGAAAGTTTCATCTAAACAGGAGCACACAGTTTCATTTACAATATATATCAAAGGAATGGATTTTTGTAAATCAATCAGATTTTAATCCCCAACATATCAGTATAGTGAATAAAAACTCAAACTACATTTTACTGTTATCACTAGTCCCATTGAAATGAATCGATACAGACAAGTGAACAAAATGAACCACTTACACATTCACAGGGCAAAGCTGTAAGCTTGCAGTAAGTCTATGATTTACACAGGAGTCTAATTTAGCATACTCATGATGCTACCTTGAAATTAAAGGGCACCAAAATTGACCATGAAGAGAACAGTGAAATACATAAGCAGAAATGCTCAAAGTTAGAGCACTTAATTTATTTGAAAAGCACTGATGAAGAGGTACTTGAGAGCCTCCTGAATAAGGGCCAAAATGACAAAATGACCTACCAATAGAAAGAGTAAAAAAGTAATCTGTTGACTGATTAAAAAAAAAAAAGTCAAAAATGTAAGTTACAAAATTGAAAAACCCAAAACCATACCCAAATCTCAACAGTACAGCTTTCAACCAGTGCTAAGCTTCATATATCATTTTAAAAGGCAAAAGGTAATTCATATAAATAGATTTTCAGTGGCATTCCCCTAAATTAGATACTGGAAGTGTCTTCAACCAAGATCAAAGCCTACTGTTTGTTTAGGAAAAAAAAAAATAAAAAAAATTAAGGAATGTACAAAAAGGCACCAGTTTCTAGAATTAAGGTTTAAGTCAAAATTTGAAAGGTTAATGACAAATTTTAATCAGAAAAATCCCAATAGAACTAGGAGTTACAGAACAGGCAAGGGGAAATAAGAAAGAAGTACATATTTCTTAGTAGAAGTTCTCAAAAAGCACTACTTGGACAGTGTGTTTCACACTACTAAACTAATGCATCTTCCATCATGCTTGCAGCATTTGCAAACATTCTTTTAGAACGTGACATTTTTACCATACTTGGAAACAAAAATATGGTCATATTAATTATGCCACATGGTGCCCAGTCAAATTACGATGCCTCAGATGAGGGTCAACAGCCAGAATGCTGAGCAGAAAGAGCATCAGAAAATGCAGTTCACTCATACCTACATGCTTTTCTCTGTTCCTACTTGGTCACAATTCCTTCTAAGCCACCCTCGCAGATTTGGATTTCCAAAGTTTTTTTAGTGTGGACAAACAGTTGACTGATTCACATGAAACCTGGACAGAGGCAGCATTCAAGAGCTTGTTTCCATTAAAACCCCACTCAGTGTGTCATCCTGTTGCTAAAACTGACTTGAAGCAGAAGGTTATGCAATGGTGTACAGAACTTCACAACTACAAAAAGCCCTACACCACTGTACTCTCATCACCATGTTTCACAAACTGGGGTTCAGACGATGTCCTACAAGCACAGTATCACTTTTACTTCAGTGATTCTCACCATTTCTCTTGGCAATTACTCTAGTTTCACCACACAGAGTGTGAAGTGAGGCAGTCAGCACTGCACAAGGGTGTGAAGACAATTTGATTTTTAGTTTTGTAATCCATTACTCATTTCTCATTCTCTTTTACTCTTATATTACCATTATATAACAAACACAGAGCTGCAGCTCCAGAAGTGCAGTGCTATTTAATCTCACAGTCTCACATGCTGCAGCTAATAAACCTACGTAGAATCAATGTTCCTTGGCAGTCACAATACCAATACTTTGACTGCATCTTTTCACATGAACGCAGGGCAATTTCCTGTAGACAACAGGATGAGGTTATCATTTTGTACACTACCTCACCAGCTTGCAGGTAAGACCGAAACAAAAAATACTGATTGCACACCTAAACTGAATATAAACCTTTTGCAAGCAAAAACACCTGATGCCAAAGACAAAACATCTGTAAGTACAAGAAAACAAGAGCAGCCACTGCTAGAGCACATGGAACTTTTTTTGAGAGGCAATGTAAAAGGATGTCGCTGTCCATCACTTACAACACGGCCATCCCCGCTACCAAGGTCAACCAGGGAGCCACTTCTGTTCTCTAACATTTTCAGCACATTCTTGATCTGAGCGGAAGTTGCAGGAACGAAGGGCAAGCAGACCTTCCTCAGTGCCGGGGTCACGAAGGGGGTGACCACGGCATAGAGGGCCACCAAGGTCCCACCAACACCAGCAGTGACCAACAGCCCCCAGCTTCTCCTTCTGGAGCTGCTCTCACACTCCTCCCGCACGTCTGCCGCGCGGCTCTCGCTTGCCAGCGCCTTGGCCATCGCACCTACGGACAGACGGCAAAGAGGGGTTTCTCCAGCAGCGGTACTAGGCGCTCTCTTAAGCCAAACCCGTCTATTACATCAAAGGGATAGGACATCAGGGGAAAAAAAACCCTTCCATGTCTTTAGCCGCTTCCTAGACCCTCGGGAAACGTTACTGTCCCTGCGCTCGAGGAGATGAAGCGCTGGGGTGGTTTCCCAGTTTCCCTGGCAGGCCGCCGCTCCCCCCACGGGGCTGGCCCGGACCCGCTGAAGGGCGGCGCAGGCAGAAGCTCCCCGCCGCGCACCGCCCGGGAGCCCGCGCCCAGGGAGACGGCCCCGAGCGGTCCTTGCTCCTCCTTCCCGAAGGAGGCTTTCCCCAGGGCGCCAGGCGGCCTGCGAGCCGGCAGCGTTCCCAGGGGAGGGCAGTGCCATCCCGCTCCGCCGGGGGGGAACCACACAGAAACCTTCCAGGGGGCACCGCGCGGAGAAGCCGCGCGCAGCCTTTTGCCGCCTGTCTGTCCCGACACGTGCGCCTCTCCGGATGAGGCACCGCCGCACCGGCCGTCCCTGTGTTACCGCATCTCCCGTCCTCCCTTCCTGCCCGCCCCCCCTTCCTCCTCCGGCTGGAAAGCGGGGCCGCGAGCGCCGCTCCCCCCGCCCCGGCCGCTTCCAGAAAGGTCCGCTGAGGGCGCCACATAAGTCCCGCCCGCAAAATGAGTCGCGCTTCTGCCGGATGCGCAGGCGCGGGGCCGCGCGCGAGCGAGCGTAGCGCGTCACGGCGCGGCGGGCGCGGCAGCTTCCGTTTCTAGCTTGCCCGGTGTGTGGAGCGGCGGCAGCCATGTCGGCCATGGGGACTCTGGCGTTTGATGAGTATGGGCGCCCCTTCCTCATCCTTAAGGACCAGGAGCGCAAGACGCGTCTCATGGGGCTCGAGGCGCTCAAGGTGAGCGGGCGGCGGCCGGGCCCGCCGATCCGTGCGGCCGCCTTGGTTGAGCGGCCCGGCCCGCGCCATGTTGCCGTCAGGGGCGGGAAGCGGCGCCGTTAGGCCTCCTGCGCGTGCTTTCTCCCCCGTGCCAGGCGCGGGGCGCGCGAAGCCGGCTCTAGGCCCGCAGCAGTGGGAGGGACGGCGGGGGAGAGAAGGGCTGGGAACCCGCCACCTGCCGCAGAGGGGCTGCGGGGCCTCCGTGGCGTGACTCCGCTCCTGACCCGCGTGGCTTCGGGGTCGTCTACCCTGTAGGTGCGGCGCGCCCCTCCCGGGGGCTCCTGGTCGCCGTGGGCAGGGAGGTTCCCCGCAGCCCCCTCCCTTTAGGCCCAGCTTCCGAAGCTCTCCTTGTTGCGAAGAAAGGCTGTGGCTGAGCGAGTAAGCAGCCTTGTGTGAACGCGTGCGGTTTAAGCGCTGCTGGGAGAGCCGAGGAGAACTACACTTGGCTTCTCCTTTTAGCGTTGCTTGTTTCTCTTGCTTCCCTGCATTAAACCTTGGGGCGGTCATTTTAGGTGCTCTGCTTTTGCGTGCTTTAGCCGTGCAAGAAAAGGCATGGGAAATGTTTCTGGCATATTTTATTATTTTTTTTTCTTCTAGTCATAATTGGCCCATGTCACTTAAATTACATTATTTGCCTTACCTTTTTTTCCCCACGGTGTTTTGTGGGTTTTTTGTTTTGGGTTGGTTGGTTTGGTTTTGTGTTTTTTGGGGGGTTGTGGTTTTGGGTTTTTTTTAATTAATAGTTGGATTTGAGGGATAATGATTTAACCAATTTCTCCTTTGTTTTATAGTCTCACATAATGGCAGCAAAGGCTGTAGCAAGTACTCTGAGAACTTCCCTTGGGCCTAATGGTAATAATGAATTAATGGTTCTTTCTTAGTAAAGGTCTTGAAGGATTTTCTAGATTTTCCTTCATGCTTTGATTGTATTTTTTAGGCTTGGATAAAATGATGGTGGACAAAGATGGTGAGGTGACAGTGACAAATGACGGTGCTACCATCCTGAATCTGATGGATGTGGATCACCAGATAGCCAAACTTATGGTGGAGCTGTCTAAATCTCAAGATGATGAGATTGGGGATGGAACTACTGGAGTTGTTGGTAAGAAAATACTTTCAATTTAATTTATTTTGGATCAGCTTAAAATCAAGCTTCTTCAGCTACTGTAAGAAATTTTGTTGTGAAGAAACAGTAGCTTTGCTATAGCACATTTTTAGAGTATTTACTGTTTTGCTGTTCTTGTCAGTTTTTGTCAATGGCTTGTAATTGGAAAGATGCTTTTGTGTCTTTGCTACGTATGGTTACATTTTAAATTAGTGTTGAGAGTCCTCTTTGTGCTTTCAGAATTTTTCGGCATGATTTTCTTCCATGATCGTCTACCTGTCCCATCTTGGTGCCCATGTTTCTTTTTGGTCTAACATAATGTCGTTTGCTTTCTGCAAGTAGGGAATTGTTTAGGGTTATTTTGTCACTTCAGAAGCCTTAAACTGTAACAATGTTACAGAAAAAAAACCTTTTTAATCTTTTTATAATGTATTAAAAATGATGCTTCAGTCTGGAAGAGTGATCATTATTTCAAAATTTTGTTTTCTAGTTCTGGCTGGAGCGTTACTGGAACAGGCTGAGCAATTACTAGATCGTGGTATTCACCCCATCAGAATAGCAGACGGTTATGAGCAGGCAGCCCGCATTGCTATCGAGCATCTAGACAAAATCAGTGACAGCTTTCCCGTTGATCCACAGAACATCGAACCTCTGATCCAGACAGCAAAGACAACGCTGGGCTCTAAAGTGTGAGTCACAAAAACTTCAGAAGAGTTTCCCTTAAAAGTGCATTAGATTGAAATGAGAAATCCTGGTGGTCTGGTGGATTATTAAATTATTTCTGTTGTTAGAGTGGCTGCTGAAGGCTCTTTTATGTTTGATTTTGGATAGTTTCTCAATGGACTTATGTTACAGGATAAGACGTAGTGAATCTTTTTTTCTCTTAAAGGGTCAATTCCCTGAGGTTAAACAGCTGCAAAATCAATTTTATTCTGACTTACTGGTTCCAGTCATAGCAAATTCCAAGAGTAATGCAAACCTTTGAAAAATGATTGTGTTGTATTTCGAACGTTTGCTTTGGTTTGGGCTTTTTTTAAAGAAAAAAAGAGTTGTAGGATAGTTCCATAAGTGCATTTTTCATTGTAGCTTTTCTGTGTAGTATATAAATTCAGATGTTGTGCTTCCTTTGCAGAACTGTCTTAACAGTGGTTTCTGCGAATTGAGTGTTTCTTAGTAGTTAATATTCATCACTTGTTTCAAATCTGTATCTTGAGATGGTGTCTACAAAGACACGCAAACCATGTCACGTGTTCTGTTTTCTGCTGTATTTAGCATCTTTGGTTTCTGTGAACAAACAAGCAGGATCCCCGCTATTAACGTAGCAAACAAAAATTGTTGTCTATAGTGATAATTTTGTTGTTTGAGATTGGTAAGAGTCTCTTTTTTTCTTCCAAACTGTGGAAATGTAACGCAACTTTATTGTATTTTTTTAAACCTAGAGTTAACCGTTGTCACAGACAAATGGCAGAAATTGCTGTAAATGCTGTGCTGACAGTAGCAGATATGGAACGTAAAGATGTTGATTTTGAGCTGATCAAAGTACAAGGCAAAGTGGGAGGTAGACTGGAAGATACACAGTTGGTTAAAGGAGTGATTGTGGATAAAGATTTCAGTCATCCACAGATGCCTAAAGTAAGTGATGTGCTTGTGTGTGTCTCATCTGTAATGGCTTAAATAGGATTGTCTAGCCCACTTCAGATGCTGTCTTGGCATTTCTTAAGTGTTGGTTCTTCACCCATATATCAAGAAAGAAAGAGGAGAGGAGCATTAAATTCTTCATGTTGGAAGAGACCAAGTTAGAATTTACAACAATGTTGAGAAATGATTGGGGCAGGGGGGACATTAGTGTACAACTGAGTGAAGACAGGGGCCGAGTTTTGTGCTGAAGCAGCAATAATCATCCATAATGTGTAATATGCTTAATGCAACTCAGTATCAAGAAATGCTTCTTAAGCTTTGAGTGACCACATTGTCCTGTTGGAAGCACACGAGAAACTGTGCTTTTATTATATCTGGTGTAGATAAGGTCTCCAAGTTTTTGTGCGGTGTACTTAAAGAAAGAGGGAGTCAGTTTAAAATTTCTACTATTCAAAAATATTTTTCTAGTAGGTGACACTGTTTATTCTAAAAAGGAAGAGTGGTGGAAAATGAGTCGTGCAGTACATAAAAGGTGGCTATGAAGAAAAGTATGGGTTCTTAATGGTCACGGTGGATAGGGCAAGTGAAGGTTTTGTTGAAGTTTTCTGAAAGACATCATTGATAAAGATTGTTAAGGAGTGTCTTGAAGCTGTGAAATTTGTTCTGTGTTCTATAAACTTGATGGAATTTGGGTGTAGTTAGTTACAGCTAAGTCAAATGAGCAAGTTTCCTCATATCCCTGTGTTTTTAAAGATTTGTCCATATGTTTTGGTAAATGTAAGAAAGAGGTGTTACTGAGGTCAAAACTCAACTTTCTCTCTTGGTTTGTTTTTTTTTGTTTTAATTGTACAGGAGCTTAAAGATGCTAAAATTGCAATCCTTACTTGTCCATTTGAACCACCTAAGCCTAAAACCAAGCATAAGCTTGATGTCACATCTGTGGAAGATTATAAGGCACTGCAGAAATACGAAAAGGAGAAGTTTGAAGAGATGGTGAAACAGGTAGTCTCTAAGATTATTTCTGGTTTCTACACTTTTTATAGCCTTTACACAGAATACCGTAGTGCATTGATTTCTTTCTGGAAATGACCTAATAATCCTGGTAGGGCCCAACATATTAGCATTTATTCATAACCTTGCATTTGCTAAGTTTATGTAAGAAGGAGACACCATCCTGGTTCAAAACTTATTTCGATCTCTTATGTATGCCACACGGTTCTTTCTCAGACTTGTGTTTTGAGAAAATTAGGAGAACTAAACCCATGAAAAGATTGTTTCTCGTTCCTGTCTTAGTTCTGATCAGAAGATGTGTGTTTGTTTCAGATAAAAGACACTGGTGCAAACCTTGCTATTTGCCAGTGGGGTTTTGATGATGAGGCAAATCACTTGCTGCTCCAGAATGAGCTGCCTGCTGTTCGTTGGGTTGGTGGACCTGAAATAGAAGTAAGTAAAATCTTCTAAAATTGTGCTTTGTACCAGTTCTCAAATTGTTAAATAATATGTTGTACCAGTTGAAAGTTCAGGTTTTCTGGGTAGAACTGTGCAGTCGTGTGTGGGTAGGTAAGGGAGAAAGGTCATTGGGCTCTATGGGAGAAACCTACAATGAATAGGATTATGGTTTATAATTGAAGTATATGCTTGTTATATAATATAACAAAAATATATTACTATATAGCATATCTATTACTAGATGTAATTGAAGTATATTACTTGTTATCAGTTTTATATGGCTAGGAATGTTTCTGCTTTAGTCTCACTGTTTGTGGAAACAAGGCATTGCAAGAAATACTTTGAAGTGATGGGAAGATAACCTTTTGGAACAGGCTTTTGACAGATTCTCTTCCACTAGTTTTATGTTACAAAAACCAATGGAAATTCTTCTCAAATTAATTGATGGTTATTTGACTTCAGTTAATCGCCATTGCAACTGGAGGACGGATTGTTCCTCGCTTCTGTGAACTCACGCCAGAGAAACTGGGTTTTGCGGGTGTTGTCCGAGAGATCTCCTTTGGAACAACGAAGGACAGAATGCTTGTCATTGAGCAGTGTCAGAATTCCAGAGCTGTGACCATTTTCATTAGAGGAGGAAATAAAATGGTGAGATGCTTACTTTATACAGATTTTTTTGTTACATTTACAACATAAGTTGGAGGATATGTAGTTTTTTTCAAAACTCTTGTCTTAATTTTCCTTGCTATGTAGACAAATAGAAGTGGGGAAGGGTTGTCATGGCTGTGTTAAATGTCACTTGTTAGATTCACATCCTATGTTTTTGAAGGAAAACTTTATTTTCACCCTATTAGACCACAAAGTTCATAAACACAGAAATAATTTTATCTCTGCGTGCTCTTAATTTGTTTTTCTCATGGAAGGGTCATTTTTGAAAGATTTGGTTTTATTGTAGGCCAGTTTAAAAAAAAAAAAAAAAAGTTAAAACACATACACACAGAGAATGGGATCGTTTTAAATGCTTATATACTTAACCTGGACCATTGTTGTACTCTTCGTGTTAATATTTAGTATAGGTCAAGTCCTACTTTGAGTGAAAAACCTTAGGATGAAAAGAATGTAATCCCTAGTCTGATGATTTCTTTAAGAAGGCAAAACTACTACTTGAAAGGTTAGCAGAACTTGTTAAATGCTTCAGGTTGGGAGTTGACACAAATTACAATCTGAAAGTAATGTTGGCATTTGTGTCTTAGAAATATGCAAGACTGAAAACCTTATCATGTAATTTTTTGTCATTTCAATTTTAGATTTATCGAACAACACTTTGTATTTTGTTTCATTCCTTCTCTGTCACTGGCTATCTAACATTTTACGTTTTGAAAGAGTATGATATAGCAGCAATAGAGCTGCATTGGAGCCATGAAAAGATCCTACAATTTATTCACGGTTTCCAGCCCTTTTCTAGGAGGTACATCTACGTAGCCTTCAGTTGTGTGTGTCATCAAGTAGATGCTGTTTTATAATTCCAGATTATTGAAGAAGCGAAGCGATCTCTTCATGATGCGTTGTGTGTAATCCGCAATCTTGTTCGCGACAACCGTATTGTGTATGGTGGTGGTGCAGCTGAGATTTCTTGTGCCTTGGCAGTTAGTGAAGCAGCAGATAAGGTAAGAAAGGAGCAGTTACCACTTTCTTTAATTTATGAAGAGAAAGTAAAGATTAAGTCCATTTTAAGAAATTAAAAAATAATTTCAGAGAGCCTCAAGAAAACACATATTATGGAACTTCCTGACATTTGCTGATAATCAATGTTAAAACTTTTCCTTCCCCTCTCTGTAAGAAGTTGTTACCAGCAACTTTTTCCTTTTATGATACAAGCTGCTTAAAAGTGGTTTAATTTGCAAGCAGTTATCATGCAAAAGTCTTCTTTCACCTATTGAGATGTGCATTTCCAAGAAAACGTGCATGTCATACATACATTTCCTAGCTAGTCTGACAAACTGCTTTTGCTAACATTGGAGTTAATAGCTGTATGAATGGTTTGGGGTTTTTTTTCCCCCCTCTAGTGCCCATCTCTGGAACAATATGCTATGAGAGCTTTTGCAGATGCCCTGGAGGTAATTCCCATGGCGCTTTCGGAGAACAGTGGGATGAATCCAATACAGACTATGACGGAAGTGCGGGCTAGGCAAGTGAAAGAAAATAATCCTGCCCTCGGCATTGATTGTTTGCAGAAAGGAACAAACGGTAAGAACTGCAGTGTGGGGAAGGAGGAGCATACCAGGGTTTTCTTCCTCAGATTAAAACAATCTTTGGCCTGTCAGCCCTTGTTTGGTTTTTTGTTACCTGTTCATCACTCCAGTTGTGAACTCTTGCCCCTTGCCGTAATAAATGGGGATGCAGGTGGAGAGGTATGTGCATGTCTACCAAGTAGAAAATGTGTCATTTCTTGAAAGCCTTTATTTGCTGCCAAGATTAGCTCAAGGTGTTGGCTGCCTTTGCCTCACAGGAATAAAAGCTCATTTTGAGGCAATAGCGAGTGATATTTTAAATACTGCCCTTTTAGTGATCCAGTTTGTGCTGCAGCCCAACAAACAGTTGTTTCCAGAAATGGCTTGTGAAGAAGTGAACAAAAGGTTGCAAATGTCTTTAGGTAGCGTTGTTCACACCAGTACGTGTGTGTATGCAGACCTGTAACAAGCATAGGAAGACTAAGAAACTAAGGCATGAAAACTGTCTTCATCTGGACGTCCACTTTCACACTCTTATGCTGTTGATTTAAAAAAAACATGATAAATTTTGGAATATGATGCAAGACATTGTACTGGTGTAAAACTCTTCTTTGATTAGGTGTTTCTGCTTTATGACATTTGAACATTCGCTCCTATAGTTACTGTTCAGCCCATAGGATGCTTCTAGTATTTGTGTAGGGAAACAGTACTCTTCAAAAAAATAATGCAGAAAGGTGAAAAGCTGCAGTTGGGGAAGACTTAGTTGGGAAAAGAGTTTGGATCTTAATGTTCTAAGACTTTGGTGATAACTCAGACATAAAACTCTAGTTTGTACAAGTTGTTTGTCAACTGTGGTGGACAAGAGTAATACTTTTAAAATGTTCTTTAAAATTACACGGAATTCTGTATCTCAAGTTAAATGTTGTATCTATATTTGAGGAGGATATCTGACTCTTCTGCTTCTTTTTGGCAGATATGAAGCAGCAGAATGTTATAGAAACCTTGATTGGTAAGAAACAGCAGATTTCCCTGGCAACTCAGGTTGTTAGAATGATTCTGAAGATCGATGATATCCGTAGGCCTGGAGAATCTGAAGAGTGAAGGTTGAAAAGCAAGAAACATTAAGGGGGCCACAGCAGTAGCGAAGACGGTAGTATTTTGATGCTTCATCTTCAGCTATTTATTTTGGACACTGTTCAGATACTGTAATGCCTAATTGTTGGAAATAAAACACCATTTAGCACTGGTCGTTTCAAGATGTGTCAGAAGTATTGTTGCATCTTTTCTTAGGTGTGAATATTCATAGAAAACACTTCCTGAATGTATAGGAAAAAACCCATTTGCTATGGTAATAAAATTCCATCGGTCCTTTTTCACTACTGCAGCTCACTCTTTTAGCTTCTTGTGAACAAAGGCCACAGATTCTCTTTTTAAGAGGTCTGTCACTCTTCAGTGAAGCAAGCAGAAAGTTATTGTAGCCTTCAGTAATTGTCATATGTTAAATACATCCCAAGTATGAAGTTTCAATCTGAGGATTTAAAGGACCTGTATTTCATGCTTCCAGTTGCTTACATTTTCTTCTCTTATGCTACCCCTTAAATTTGTTGCTGATTTTTTTCATGGTTATGAACATTCAGCCAAGTACTTCCCCACTCCCCCCCAACTTTTGTCTGTACTACCACAATTCAGCGCACTTACTTTTTAAGTCACAAGTATGATCTTGGAATGGTGGAGTAAAATTTGCTAGTCAGGTGCCTTGCTTGGGAAATTATTAGCAAGAAATAAGTGATAGACCAGACTTAACATGCAGGGTTGTTTGTTTGGGGTTGTTTTTGATGTTTTTTTAGATTTCAAAAGATAGGGAAGTATTGAAAAGATCAGCTCAGCATTACTTGGGTTATATTTCGCATGCATAAACTTCCAGAGCGTAGTAGTACAGAAGAAACTTTCTTTTGTACCGATTGCTGTTATCTAAAAGTCTCGTTCTAATCTTTGCTGTGATTAGATATCACTTCAGTCAAACCAAATCTATCAGTGAAGGGCGATAGAGGAGGTGGTTTGATTGTATTCAGACAATTCTGTATTTCCAGAACGATTTGAGGAGGAATCCCACAAAGCTTTATTTTCATTGATACAAAATAAGCAGTGGATCTTTCATAATTATTCTTTGGCCTTTTCCCAGATGACCTGGGACAAGCAGTTACTCAGTTTTACTGCTGATGAAGTCTGGCATTCTACATCCCTTCGTGGTTGTAATTTGTGAATCAAAAATTCATCCTATAGAGTCATCTCCTACTTTGTTCAGTAACACGAAAAAAAACATGCATGTAGCTAGAACTTGAAAGGGAGTAATTGTACTGCTCTGCCCCTTCCACCTCATAGTACAGGTGATAGGAAGTGAGAAAATGGTCACCTGTCCCCTGTCGAGGGCTAACTTGCAGGCAGTTAAGCACTGCACTGCCACTGGATTACTCTTCTGCAGGGGGTGAAGAAGAGAATCACAAGCAAAGCAAAGGAAGGGATTCATTCACCACTCCCCATCATCAGGCAGTTCAGTCCCCTCTAGGAAAGCTGGGCTCCATCACCTGTAAGTGTTTCTGGGGAAGATAAAACATGCATCACTCTGAACATTCCCCCCCTCCTTCTCCTTCCCACCAGTGTTTTATGTCTGAGCACAGGGAAATGTGGCATGGACTATCATGGGCTTTCAGGTCATCTGCCTGGTTGTGCTCCTTCCAACTTCCAGCCTGTGCACCAGCCTACGTGTTGGGGGACTGGGACAGTGACAAGCAGAGGCAGCCCTGATGCTGTGCAAGCACTGTTTAGCAATAGTTATGAGTTTGATTTCACCATTGTGGTTACAAATCTCAAGCACAGCACCATATGAGCTACTATGAAGAAAATGAACTGTACCCCAGCCAGATCCAGCCTGCCTGTCTGCATCGGAGAGTCCCATTACCAAATCGCTTCAAAACTTCACATATCAACTCATCATCTATTTTCTTTTGGCATGGCTAAGATACTGTGGGTCCTTTAAAATGTGAGATGCCAAGAAGAAAGGGGTAGTATTGTACACTAGTACTGCTCTGGTTTTGGATGTCCTGACCGGCAGATGTACAGGAGGCAGAGGAGGGAGGGCTCTGTGCAGGCAGCACTGTAGCTGGCAGGGGGAAAGCTGTGTTTGTGCTCTGTAGATGGTGTAGGGGGTTGGTTCACAGGAGCTTGGAGCTTACAGTCAGTTACACGGGGTGTAACGGCACATGACGTGCTGCTGGTTTCTAAGGATGTGTGAGCTGAGATGCGGACAGAATTAGGTAGTGCTTTGTTTGGGTTTTTTGTTTTGCTTCCAAGGGCAAGTTTGAACTGTAAACTGCTGCCTGACTCAGAAACCTCTAGGAACACAGGCCAGTTGATTTTAAAAATTGTGAAATCATGTAGTTTTGCTGATCTGACAAGGAAATAAAGGTTTTGCGCTCTCTGTTAAGTATTTGTTAATATTTAACCAGATCTAAGTATGGGAAGTCTGAAGCTTGGTGACTGAGCTTTGACAAAATTGTAAGAAAGGGAAGTCATGTTTTTTAGAGGCTTGTACTGCTCCTCAACACAGCAAAAGTGTAGCATTAGCATTGTCAACAATTGTTGCACAGAGGCACCTGAAGGACAAACAACTTTCATCACAGCATACAACACACAACTGAAGCTATTAAACCAAATTTCTGACACCAGTGCAACTCAAACTGGTACACTCTCACAGCAGGAGGAACTGAGTTTCTGCTTTGACATTGTGATTTTGTGCTGCGATCTGCTTCTGGTCCAATGAAACAGAGCAAACCTATCAGAATAATGATAAGTTTGTGGGAGACAAACAGCGATATACAAATTAATCACGGTGTGTTTGTAAATACAAGCCTTGCCTAGTCCTGTATTTGGAGCTGAGGGCCACAGGCCCCATGGGCCTTTCAAGTACTACTCGATTACTCCTGGGAAAAAGGGAGGTTCACCACTGGATGGCAACGTAGGCACGTCACTGCCATGGCAGACTGCAGCCAGGCTTTTTAAAAGCCGGCAGAAACAGCCCGGCAGGTCTTTCCCAGCATCACTGGCACAGCACACGGGTACCACCAGGAGTATTTGAATGTTTCCGAGTTCCCCTGAAGGGCTCAGTAACCTCACCTAGTTTCATGACTGGCCCCATGTGCCCTCTTAAATCCAAGTTCTGACATTTCCCTAGGACCCTTACCCTGGCCCTGCCTCTTTGCCACTCTACTTCTAGTTCCCCGCTTATCAGGTGTTTTTTTCCCAACCTTATTTCTTAGCCTCTCCTGCTACATTCCCAGGCCTTGGCTCCTTTCCTTCTCTGATCTCTCCCATCTCCGTGCTGACACAAGGCTCGCCTTTGCAGACACAGGCGGGGAGGCTGCCAGGAGCACAGCACACAGATTCCTCTCTGTCCCTCCTGGGCACACCCTGCTCACAGCAGCTGCAGGCTGCCATGCAGCTATGGCTGGCCTTCTGACTCTGTGGGTGCGGCAGTGATACGGAGAAATCAGGTCTGAGTGGACTTTTTTCAGAAATAGGGTTGAGCAGAGCTGTGACACGACATTCTTGTTTCTCTACAAACTGACAGTTTTTAATACAAACATACTTTTCCTTTCCTTAGAAAAAAAACAACCCCTGCTGTTTGATCACTTTGTGTTCTGCATGGGGAAAGGTGCCTCATAACTCGAGCAGTTCCTGTCTGAAAAATCCAAGCAGACAAGCTTACAGGCAACCACAGATAGTGTCTTAAGTGGAGCAAGTTGAGCAGTCTTGCTAACATGTGAGTCTGCCAGCTCTCTCTGTAATATAAAGACACCTGGTTATTAGGCTATCTGGACCCAGACCTACACAACCTAAGCTAACTAGCTCCGAAACTTGCACGGACTGTATGTCTTTATGCTAAGGCTGCCTAGAGAAGAGGACACCATGGGAGCTGCACTCCCTTGTGGCAGCATGGAACAACAATGCTGTGCACTGGTAAAAATTACTGTTACATTGGCCATGGGGATGGTTATTACACCCCCTGGGCTCTTAGGATCATTCATGGAGGGATGATTCAGTTGCGTGGTTTAGGTCTGGAAGACCAGCCTTGT
Source organism: Actenoides lindsayi (assembly GCA_025331215.1). Taxonomy (NCBI): domain Eukaryota; kingdom Metazoa; phylum Chordata; class Aves; order Coraciiformes; family Alcedinidae; genus Actenoides; species Actenoides lindsayi. The sequence continues at coordinate 47,887 of WTSP01013930.1, forward strand.
TTGCCCTCCCTGCACAGAAGTACCTCTCAATTTCACATCTTGGAGGGTTTCCCAGGAACTCTGTGCCAGGGAACATTTCACACCCTGTTAAAGAGCCAATTAAATGGACTGACAGTGTTTGCTTTGTAAACAACTCATCTCTTTGATACAAGAGAGATAGTTTACTAAACTCAGATGACTGGAGGGGCAAGCCTTTATTATGTTCTAAGTCCTAGACCCTGCAATACACACCTGGTGTACATGCACTAGAATTTGCATCCTTGTGAGATTCCTCCCTGAGCTATTAGTAATTGTGTCATGGTGAGGCTTCTGCCCCGCAGTGCTGAATGGCAGCAGGATAGCCACGGAGAGAAACAGGTCTCTGCCAGCTCTCTGGTGTCTGGGTGCTAATTGAACATGGGACGCTGCTGTCTGGGCCCTGAGTGTACTCCCCTTGCTCCCTCCCAGAGGTCTGGCTACTTGTGCTGAAGGCCAGCTCTGGCATAACACATGTGGGTCATCTGGAATCAGACTGCTGGGGAAAATGCTGGGGGTAAGAAAGAGCTGGGAGAAGCCCTCACACTTTTACTCCATAGCTGCATTTATGCCCAGGCTCATGCCCTTGCTTCTTGCCCTGACCTATGTTTCAGCTGTGCCTGCACCTTGCTGATACTGATGCTGGTTTGCTTTCCTGGCTTGTCCTTAGCCTTGCCTTGTCAAGTTGGACTTGCCTGGTGATCTTGACTTTTCACTGACCCTGGTCACTGTGGATGGACCTGCTCTGCTTTTCTTGCTTGGGTACAATGGTGTCAAGGAATTCTGGAGGAGAACAATGGCCAGAACTTGTCTGGAAGGCCATTGAAGGAGTCCTTATTCTTCAAGATGGGCAGTGGGAAGACAGCTCTTCTGCAGTGTACAAGCAAGAAGGGCTGTGCAGGCAAAGGGGGAGTGAGCAAAAGAAAGTTGGGGAACCTCAAGGAATTCAGCACAATATGATTGCTTGCTTACACTAAATGGTGGGCACTTGGGACTTTAGTTAGGGAAAGAAGAAAAAAAACTAGAATTAGAAAAACAGATGTCAGTGTGAGTAATGTTATCAAAGATTGTACTGGAGTACAGTGTCCGACTCTGGAGCTGTCAACACAGGAAGGACATGGACCTGATGGAGTGGGTCCAGTGGAGGGTCACAAAAATGATCAGAGGGCTGGAGCACCTCTCCTACAAGGATGGGCTGAGGGAGTTGGGGTTGTTTAGCCTGGAGAAGAGAAGGCTCTGGGGAGACCTTATTGCAGCCTTTCAACACCTGAAGAGGGCCTACAAGAAAGTTGGGGAGGAGCTGTTTACAAGGGCATGTAGTGACAGGACAAGGGGCAATGGTTTTAAACTAGAGCAAGGTAGATTTAGATTGGACAGTAGGAAGAAGTTCTTTACTATGAGCATAGTGGAACACTGGAACTGGTTGCCTAGGGAAGTGATGGAGGCCCCATCCCTGAAGACATTCAAGGTCAGGCTTGATGAGGCACTGAACAACCTGGTCTAGTTGAGTATGTCCCTGCTTACTGCAGGGGGCTTGGACTAGATGGCCTTTAAAGGTCCCTTCCAACCCAAGGCATTCTGTGATTCTGTGATTGCTGAAGGCATCAACTCTGTGGGAAGGAGTGCTACCATAAATCCCCTCTGCTTCTCAGAAAACTGGAGCAGCTGAGTAATACAGGATTGTAAATGCTCGGTGTGGATTCAAACTCCTACTGTTTGCAGTAGGTCTCATAATGGGATACAGTGTTTCCTGCCAACAGGAAAAGATCATGACTGCATCAGCTTCATTGTCAAAGTATCCCAATGCAGTGTCTAAAGAGAGAGCAGCAATGAGGAACTTCTTCAAAATGCTAAGAGTGAAGTAAGATGCTGGACTTGGTTACTCATCTATACTGTGATCATATCTCAGGGATTCCCATTCTGCCTGGCTGGAGCTTCACTTCTTTTCTGCCTCCATCAAAGTCAAGGGATATTTCTTTCTTCCTTCTCTGCACCAACTGGTTCTGCTGCAAAGGACTATATATTCCCTACCCTGAACTCCAAGGTGTAGTTTGGTTCTCAAACCCATAGAGGAAAACCAACAATAAAGAACCATTCAATTTAAAGTTTCCATCTATCTGCAGACTCCTCTTAAGTCAAAATCTGCTGAAAGCTGGAAAGTGTCTTTGAGGAATTATCACCATATACTTGCCCTGTTCTTATCTTTATTTTTTTAAGAGACAGAATATTGGATTGTATTAGATCTTTTGTTTGTTGTGGTACAGGCATTCTCATTAGCTAAGTACAACTATGTTGAGGCAGGCTTTTCAAACTATTATAGAAAAAATTAGCTGATTTAAAGACCAAGGAATAACTGGCTAACAGTGGTGAACTGGCAGGTAGTTTCTGATTCTCATAAGACAACTGTCAAAATTATGTAGCTGCCTAAGACTTTTAAAGAGAATTTTAAATGTACCTCTTTTCCCGAAACATACTTCAAAGTTACAGGAAGAGTACATTCTTCCCATACCCTGATTTCTGGCAGAAAACAAGTAAAACTAAATTACATTTGGGTCGGTATTTTACCACTTCAATAAGAAAAAAAAGCTTTCACTCATTAAAATTTACGAAGATGCCACTGAAGCAGCATTGCTTTCCCTCTTTAAATCTTTTCTAAATGAACAGTCTTGAAAAGTTTTTCTTGAATCCACATTTAATTTGAAATGGTTTGTTTCTAAAAGAAAAATAATAGAAAAAAACAACCCAAATATTTAAAAGTTTGGTTTGAATTTAAAGATTTGGTGATTTCTAATACAGTATAGTGCCTTTTCATGCCACTCAAAGAAAAACATTTTTCTCTAAAATTTGTAAGTAACCACGCTGGTTCCTCAAAAATGTACATTTTCACTCCAGATCAAGAGGGAGTGGTTTCCCTGCTGGCAGAAACACAACCCCTGTATACAGGGGACTATCTAGTGTCATCTCAGCTGCTCTGATCTCAGGGCATCAGACTGTCTCGATTTCAAGAAGCTGCTCTGATTTATGTGCCTCATGGCACCTAGTTCTCAGAGTATCATAAAAAAACCTGTCCAATATTAAAATTGCTGAGTTCCTGCTCTCTAACTGGACTGTCTCATGGTGAACTTCTCCACCAGCTGCTCATATTCATCACTCACTGACCATTCCCATCACCCAGCTTGCAAGTGAAAAGCCCTCTGCAATCTCCTGACCTTTCTCCCACGCATACACCACTGACTCCTCTGCTGTGCGTTGCCAGGTATGTGTCCCATAACCCGCTGGCAGAAGCTGATGGTCCTCACACTCAGCAGGATTTTCCTGTGAATGTAATGCTTCTCCAAGGACCCCTGAAGCTCTCTTGATGTGCTCGCCCCAGGAGGTTCTCACTTCTCCCTACTCTGTTGCTATTTGAATTGGAGTCTTCACCTGAGCTGACATTAGCTGGTTTCCTGTTTTTCGTATCCAGCTACCGTGCTGGCTGGCATTTTGAAAGTGCCTTGACTAGACAGTTAGAGATGAGGTCTTCTCATTAACACGTCTCTTGTAATTGGAAGAAGGCCAAAGGCTGGGAAAGGCAAATTTCCACCACTGCCTTTGATTTAAGGGCAGCACTAACAGTTGAGGTTGAATGCAAGTGCTAGTGACTGGGAATGAGCTCAGAAGGACAGAACATGACGTGTGGCAAGCACTGGGGAAGTAGGAGTGACTGAAATGACTGAAATAACTGAAAACCCACTTAGGAAAGTTCCTTTGCTGAGCACCTTCAGCACAAGGTTGCAGTGGCACATCCTGTTAACACTTGTCGCACTGCCTTGCGTTTCAGCTATGTTGACTCACTCCCTAAGAAAAGCTTCTGCTACAAATCCCATGGGAACTTAATTTCTGACACCTCAAGATCTGGGTCAGGCTCTTTCTCTTGCTCCTTCATCCTGCAACCATGCAAGCGCTCAGGAAATGGACAGATCAGCACACGCCTGTCTTCTCTTCCTTGACAGTCAAGAAAGTTTGCAGCAATTTCTTCTTTTTTTGCTAACAAAAAAGTATGTACCCTCCAGCTTCTGCTTGTTTAGGAAGAGCAGAGGTGTACCTTTTTCAAAACTGAGCACTGAGTATTATTGGTTTTGAGTAAAGTGCAGAAGCTAACAGGGCAAACAATGTTCAGTAGATGTTTAGCAATGATTTCATTTCTTGGCTGAAACTAAGCATGAGAGAAGATGAAACAGAGCAGTTTAGAGCTCATGGAAAACAGGTCATGTTACTATGTCTCGGGCAAATCTGGATTCCCTAGCCAGGGGTTAGTGGGTATGGGTGTTTGAATCCTTGGCACGCTCCCAGCACTGGAAGCTTCAGCTACTGCAGCGCAGCAGTGTGAGCATCCAAGGGACTGAGATGTGGTAATAAGAATCCCTGTAATGAAAACATCCCTTTAAGGTATTGCAAAAACCATATCCCACTTTGTTTCAAGAAGTTGCTCTATGGATGAGGCAGAATGGGGACAGGACCTTTGCACACCAGCAGTAGTGCCATGTGAGATTATAATCCTTACCTCCAAGACTGCGCTGTAGGCTCTGCTCCAGGTCATTAAAGGAAGACGGGCTAGCTCCTATGAGGGTTAAGTAGCATCACAGATGAGATAGCAGAGATCTTGTTGAGCACACAGAGAAGGTAATCCAGCGGTTCTGGTGTCCTAGTGTCCAAATCAGAGGCCTGGACTTGTTGACTTCTGGTCTATATGACAGGACTTTTGTGGAAGACAGGACCTAAGTGACCAGTAGCACTGCACGCCCAGGCTATGTTTCAACATGGAGGAGGGATACAGAAAGAGTGTACAGGAAATCACTTACACTTATCCCAGTTTATGTGCTGCCAAAGTTTAGCGGCTGCTAATCCAGGCATGTTGAATTTATCTTGTGTACAACTTACTCACCAACAGAAGATGTGTGCATTTATCCTCTCTGCATACTAACATAATTGAATCTCATGGTGAAGATGCAGGCCTGAAAAAGTGGGTTTGAGAAGGTTATAAAGCTCTCTCTCAGGAACTATTAATAACTATTCTCTAATCATTAGCCTATCGAGAGCACTATAAGGAAAGAAAATGTGAGGATGTGAAGACAATCCAATTAATTCCTCAGATCTGAGGCTGTGAAGTCTGTCTCAAGACAGATATTGGCTGATTTGCTGTTCAACACTTCTTTTCATCCCTAGGACACAGGCAAGAAATTAACTTCTTCAGTGACTGCCTAGACATGACCGGTGTGTTAGCACTGACAAGCTATACCAAAGGGTGAGTTTTAGACTTTTAATCTAAGCAATGTGTCCACATAAGCTCTTGCCTTGTCTGTAGGCTGGCAGGTAGTAGACCTTGGTTCCTTATTGGAACAAAAAAGAGACCATAGCCATCTATGACAGCATTCCAGTAACGTGACCTATGACACCATGTCTCAGTAATTGCGATGATCCCGATGCAGCGTGCTCCCGGGAGAGCTCTTTCTGGGAAATCGCACCCGAGCTGGCAGGTGCAGAGCCCAGGGACCCGGGGTCTTCTGCCGAGCACCCACCATGTCGAGCTGGCAGAGCCTTCGGCGCCCCAGCCTGCGGGCTGCCCCAGCCCGTTCGCCTGCCCAGGGAGCCCACCCTTGACCTGCTGCTCCCCGGGTGACACCCACTCGCTGCTTGTTTTCTCAGTGCTCCTGAAGGGCTTCTGTTGTGGCGGGGTGGCGGGAAGGGGTGGTGGTGGTCTCGGCGAGTGCCCGTTGTGGCGGTTCCGCCTCGTTCGGATCTGCCGCCGGTGCTGCTGCTCCGCCCGGGCCGCCTCAGCAGCCGCCCACAGGCTGCCGGCCCCGGCACGGCCCAGCCGCTCTCCCGGCCTCGAAAAGCGAGGCCTCAACACAGCCCCTCTCCGGCACTTGTCTCCGCGATTCCCTTCCCCGGTGCGGACTTGGCTGCACTGGAGCCGCTCTCCTGGGAGAGTTAGGTAGGAATGACTCCAGCCACCTGCACAATGAAGTGTTTGACTAATTGCTGCAGGAGTCTCAGAGGGGTCTTTTGCATTTTTGCAGACACCAGACCCCCACCCCCGAGGATCCCCCCACTTCAGGCAGCTCCTGTTGTGCCTAGACCAGCAACTGGTAATGTTTCAGTGTGTAGATTAACATTATGGGTGCAGAACGTGGCCATCCCAGAGACTCCCGGGGTGGTCTGAGATACAGCACTGAAAATGTGTTTGTAAGTCCTGCATAGAGACTAAAGGAATCGTCCTCCAGAGCCATGAGACTCATAGGCCTCAGTGAGAAGAGACTAACGCCAGGTGTCTCGCGAGTGAGCTCTAAGGAGGGGTACAGGCTGCTGCTGGACTGCGGGAGTGAAACACAGAAAGCCCTGTTGAAATTCTTCACGTTGACTGAAAGCACATAGCAGTGAAAGCAAAACAAAAAATACTGGTTCTGACCTCTGGAGGCAGCAGGGTGTTGGTACACACGACGGGGAAGAGATGGCGACATCGGTGCAGGCAGAGAAGGAGTCCAGTGAATTGTAAACTGAAGACAAGGTCAAAGGATATCAAGACTTCTGTTTCAAAGAACGCAGTCCCAAGCTGAAGTCCAAGGTGTGGGAGCTAACGGTAAGAAGGGGAGCCGTGGAAAGGAAAACAACAACTAAGACTTCCAATTCTTTGCCTCACTCTGAGAGAACAGTAATATGTCTACTGGTCAAGAAGACCTGAAGTCAGGATTACTGAATCCTGTTCCCAGCCCCAGCCTGCTGAGTGAGTTACAGCTCAGGACTTTGCTTGGTGTTCAGACTTCTCATCAGTGAAGTTTCCACCCATTGAACCACACTGATTCTTGGTGGTGGGTGGCCAGTTACCTTCCCTTGTTAAGATCTCATCATTCCTCTGGCCAGTGCCACCTGGCAGCCCCCACATATCACATGTCATAAACTCATCTCTCTCCCACAGTGATGGAAGGAAAGGAAAGGACAGGGGCATCCTGTTACAGCCAGCCCTCTGCCAGCCCTCTGCCAGCCCTCTGCCAGCCAATTCCTGACATGCCCTTGTGCAGCCAGGAACCAGGGGGAAGGTGGCAGGCTGCTCAAGGACAGGACAGAATCACTGCCTATTGTGGCTCCCATTTAATCCCCAGATTTCCATTATGAAGCAGTACAGAAGAGACCAACCAGTTCAGCAGTTCCTGAAGCAGCCCAGCAACAGTAAACTCAAACAGAAATTGGCAGTGGCTGCCTTCATAGACAGGCAGGAAGTCACCAGGAGGTCCAGCTTCCCTCTGCCCAAACTCTGTCAGCACTGGGAATAGAAGCTGCCCAAGCTTCCTGGCAAATTCCACACCCACCATGCTACTAGCAGTACCCAACCAGCAACTGCTGTTCGTGCAAGTATTTTCTTAGGTTTCTAGCTGAGTGATAAACAGTCCTGGTGAGATAAATGTGCTGTGGTCTTCTCTGAAGTACTGTGAGCAGTATGGGTATGAAGGAGGGGAAGCTGAGGACATAAGTGCATGCCTGTTCCTGCTACAGCTCCCCAGACCAATGGTGCAGGAAAATGAACTGATTCAAATGAGTCATGAGTGAAAGAGAGTAGCACCTCTCCCAGCCAGGTGAAAGAAGCCATTGAGTTGTACACTAAAAACCCTGTATTGCTTCTTGAGAGCATTAAGTCCTCCAGGGTTTTGCATCAAGGGATAAGTCTTTTGCTGCAGGATGACCCCCATGAAGGTGAAATAGTGGGCAAGTGATACAGAAAAAGGGCAGAAGGAGTGAGAAAGGTGGAGCAAAGAGCGAGAAAGATGGAGCAAAGAGCAAGAAAGGGAGGGAGAAGAAACAGTACCAAGGAAGACCCCTGAAAGCTCCTCAGGAGTGGAAGAAGGAAAGAAGACCCTGGTAAGTGCTATTCCTCAGTGTTAGGAGTGTTAGTCCATAGCAGCGTAAGCACTATAATGTTATCAAAGCCTCATATACATGGACCAGCTCTCACCATCCAGCTGGGGTAATCTACACCCTTTGAGTGTAACACAGCTATGACTGTCATGCCTCTGTGGTACATGTGTGGCTGTATACAATAACACTAAGGGCTAGGGCAGTCTTGTGTCTGTGGCTGAATTCATCACATAAATCTGCTGTATAGTGGAATTCTTGTGCTCAATCTGTAATGACCAGTCCAAAGGTATGAAGGGTTACCACCTGCTCATCTTGCTTATTTTCAGGGGTTTGGGCATGTAAGCACATCCACACCCATGAGCCTGAGGAATTCACCTGTAGGAGACACAGGGCTTAGCATGTCATAAAAGTACAAGCAGTTTAATGTGCTTTGGTTCCTACCAAGAGGCCTGAGTAGACAGAAGTTGTCCAGTAGCTTTGGAGAAGGGTGCAAGGTAAAGCAGAGAGAAAAAAATTCTCTGCAGCAGAAATTGTCAGAAATTAAGCTTTCCCAGGATGCCCCTGGGAAAGATGATTATGAGTTAACTCTGCATTTGGCAGTCTCTGAAAGATTTACTGTCCTGAGGAGAAAAAAGAAATAATTTCTCAAGGCAGAGCATCAGCTGCAACAACTGCTAATGGCAGAACAAAGGAATATGAAAGCTGTTGTTTTCTCCCTACCTGGCTTTGGAGAGAGCAAATTCAGCAGATACCAGCCAATGTCTGCACATTGCTGGCCTTGCTCTGCTTCCATCTCCTACTCTGCCAGTGGAAGGGAAGATAACCAGCTGAGCCAGGCACAGAGTGGCACAGAGGACAAGGACAGGGGACTCAGAGTTGTCTGCTCAATCAGCTGTTTGCTGACATCTCAGCAACCTCTAATCATGGTAACAAGACTGCTTTGACTAGAGCCAGCTCTCTACAGCTAGATGTCAGATATAAACTAAAAAATAGGATGTTTTATCACTTAAAATAAATTTTCTCCTAAGCACCCCACTTAAATAAATCTGTTCAGTTACAGATCATCTTTCCTACTATCCCCTAAGTAATCTGTCTGCAAAGCTCCATGGAAGCTGCACTCAGTCAGAGTTAGCACACAGAAGGTGGCTACCAGGACCTGGAGTGAGACCAGGAGCCTTGTGTGATTCCACCCTGAGACACAGGAGCCAGCCAGAGACACGAGTCTGTGGTGGGGGGCAGCTTGTAAACAGCAAAGAAGGGTTAGAAGTGCAATTAGTCCATGTGACAACTGTGACCGCATTCTGTCACCACCCTGGGTCAGGCCAAATCCCCCTTCCTCCCTCTCTTGCATAAAGCTGGCCAAGACACAGGGCTTATGAACATGCCCAGCTGCCTGTCAGCCCAGGGGAAAAACAACAAACACACTCACAGCAACGGGCAGGCCTGTATATGGGCAAGCCCAGACTATTGGCTGGCGTGACTGGCTGTCAGACCTTGGATGGCTCATAACTAGAGAAGTATAGGATACTGAAGAATCATTATGGGATTTAGTAGTGGTCAATTCTCTTCTTGTGGTCAGATAGCCCAGCACAAGGAGAACTAAAATTGCAGCAAGGTACTGATGCAACCCAAGCTACAGGATGTTGAAACCACTGAGGCACTTCCTTTGGTCTCTCTAAGGCATCTCCCTCTGGTCCACGCATCTCCACTCAGGGATGCAGGATTGAGGAAAAAAAGGCTAGTGGCTAAACTCCATGAGCCATTGCACGTTTCCCAGTCAGGGACCATGTGTCTTCTGATCCATCCACTTTTCAATCCTGCAGCTGTTTGTACTTTGGCATGACAATGGGCCTGTATGACTTCTTATGGCTTCTCAGCTACAGGCAGCTCTAGAAAACATCAGCTGAGTTGCAGTTGTCACCAAAATGCCCACATGAGTAAGAGTGAAAGATAACAAATTCCCACCATCTTTATCCCCTAGCTATTGTCTTTTTCCATCCCCGTGCTCAGAAGGACAGCTGCTCAGAACAGAGTCATATTTTGTGTTTTTTATCAAAGCCCTGCCCTGCTTTGTCTTTGAAGTGAAAGTCAAAACTCAAAAGAAGCAGTGTGGGAGGAGGCAGGCACAGGCACTATGCAGTCTTGCATCTGCTGTATCATATTCCCTGGCCTGAGATGCTTTCACCCACTGATTTTTGGGATCTGGTGCTCAGTCCCTCTGCAGTCTCAAGACCTGACATCTATGTGCAGAGTGGGAAGGGTTACACAGTAAGGTCAGTGTGTAGTCTTGTTCAGGAGACAAGGCTACAAGAGAACTCTGGGGAATATGGAGAATTATTCCTTCACTACCCTTTCTAAGGGACTTCAGTCACAGTTCTAGTAATGATACTTAAACAGGGTTTAAGTGGGAATGGGTGGAAGTAACATAGTGTCAGAGTCAACAAGGCAGAAGGAAGATTATATGCTGCAAACTTCTAGAAATGATGCCAGAAGCCTAGCTGGAGAGGTCCTGAAGGCTGAACCTCTGCCCTGCCTTTGGTCAACCTGTCCAATAGAGTGAATTTCATTGGTCTTCCTGTAGAAGGAGGAGTTGACATTGACTCTATTGTCCAATCTGATCCTATCCTCCCTTTTATCTCCTGAGTCCAGCCAGCATCACAATGCAGTCTGTATGCTGGGGGCATTGATGACCTATTGTTAACCCAAATTACATGCCTAAATGCTCTCTTCAACAATCACCATTTTAATTCTGAGATGATTGGTCTGTGACATTGTTTGACCATTACCACAACACTTTCATATCTGCCTGCACTTTCGCATCTCTGCTCCAGTCTAGTATCCACTTCTCCCTGTCAACACTTCCTAACTGGAAAGACTATGATGACCAAGGGATCTACCCAATTAATAGATCCAGGCTCAACCCATCATCCTGCTGTGTGATGCCAAAGCACTGACCCTGGCCCCTCCCTACAGTCTGCAGGTTCCAGTCTGCATTGCAGTCCCCAGGCTGCTGCTGAGCATGACTGTTCAAGACCCTTGTGGAGCGTGTGGTGCAGAAGAGGGAGCAGAATCCACAGTGACATTCACAAGGGAATCCAGAAACACAGACCATGGGTCCTACCAAGAGCCATGGGATGCACGCTCCCAGCCTCCATGTGCAGTGTGCTGCAGGCACCAGGGCATTAGGGCCTGGATTCACCCTTCCTGGGCCGCAGCCACTGCAGCCAGAACTCACATAGTGCAGTGAGCTCTGTAATTACCCAATTTATCTCTCCTTTCTATCATGGAGAGAAGTACCACATCTTTCCCTCCCCTTTGCAGCCACCTGATGCCTCTTTGGAGATGACACCAGATCTGCCCCATACCTTGTGCCTACATTAGCTGAAATGTTGCCCTTTACGGTGCTGGGCAGCTGGCCAGCCCTCCTGCAGCCAGCCCCTGCTCCTCCAAAGGGTCAGCATAGCTGCACGCAGCTCCGTTCCGTTCAGCCTCTCCCAGCAGCTGCTGCAGGCATAATGGGGACATGCAGATCTTTTTTCAGACCCCTGGGGTTAGGCTTCAACAGGTCTCTTTATTCATCTGTTTAAGAAATCCAGGTGCAGTTATGATTAAGCCAATGAGAAAAGGAGCCCAGGCTGGGCACCTGGCTCAAGGCAGGGCTTTTGCCACTGTGCTCACTGCTGTGCTTGCTTCATTGTTACTCTGTCTGCACAACCATCCTGAGAATGATACAGTCACAGTGCTGGTTTCAGCACTTAGTTACATATTGTACAACTTTCTGGCAGCAGAAAGCCCTTCTGCCAAAGTTTCAAAGCTCTGTGATAAAGGAGACAGAGAAACAATCCCGGGCATCGCCGTTGCTCACTGCCAACAGCCTCTGTCACATCAGCTTTGTCAGGCAGCATCGAATCCCTGATTGCAATTGGCATTATTGTCTCCTGAAAAAAAACAGCCTTGGTCCCGATGGAATTGAGCAGTTGGATTTATTTCCCCAAAGAAGTCAGTGTTCCACTAGTTCGGCTTTACTTTAATTTGGAATAAACCCTAAAGTCTTGCTAATCTTTTCTTTTCAAGACAGTTTTGCATCTTGTGTCCAGCTTTGCTGAGACCACTGCCTGCCATGCTGTGCAGATCCAAAGCAGAGACACTGGGAGCCCCACACATCTCCAGCTGCAACACAGAATGTTCTCAAAATGAAAAATGTTGCAGAATGACAGCATGGTTGATGCTAGACAGGAGCTCTGGAGACTGCCTAGTCCAATCTCCCGTCCAGTTAGAGCAGGTTGTCCAGGGCCTTGTCCAATCAGCTTTTGAGTACCTTCAAAGATGGGTAAACCACACCCAATGTTCCAATGTTTGGCCACTGTCAATATAAAGCCATTTTTCTTATGTTGAAATGGAATTTCCTATATTTCAATTTGTGTACATTGCCTCTTGTCCTGTCACCCGGTACCACTGCAAGGACTCTCCAGCTTTTTTTTTTACCCTCCCCTTGATTATTTATACGTATTAATAAGAATAGAATAGAATAGAATTTAATAAATTGTTTCATCTGGAAGGGACCTACAACAATCATCTAGTCCAACTGCCTCACCAGTTCAGGGCTGATCGGAAGCCAAAGCATGTTGTTAAGGGCATTGTCCAAATGCCTCTTAACCACTGACAGGCAGTGGGCACTGACCAACTCTCTAGGAAACCTGTTCCAGTGTTTGACCATCTTCTTGGTAAAGAAATGGTTCCTAATGTCCAGTCTGAAGCACCGCTGGCACCATTTACACCATTTGAACCATCAACTTTGAACCATTCCCATGCATCTTGTCACTGTATCCCAGGGAGAAGAGCTCAGCAGCTTCCTCTCCACTTCACCTCCTCGGGAAGCTGTAGACAGCAATAAAGTCACCCCTCAGCCTCCTTTTCTCCAAACTAGACAAGCCCAAAGTCCTTAGTGAATCCTCACAGGACTTTCCTTCCAGTCCTTTCACCAGCTTTGTTACTCTCCTCTGGGTGCATTCAAGGCACCATTCCCAGGATTGCCCTGTGAGGCACCAAACACTGATCACTCACCCCTACTGTGAGGAACTGTGGTGGTACCTTACCACTCTTCTGCTATTCCTACAATAATCAAAGTGTAATTAAAGCCAAATCTCAGTGGGACAGAGTTGAGCAGTGTTTATTATGTTTTTGGGTAATAAAAGATTCTAAGAAGCAGAAGCACACAGAAGAAAAGTGTATCTTGAACAGGGTAAGCACAATGCTTTTTGATAAGGTAAGGTGGGGAGTTGGAAGGAGGATACAAGGGATAAGCAATGCAGGGAGCAGGAAAAGCACAAGAGTAGTATGGAGGTGATGTTGCTGGGAGAGGAATGAGCAAAAGGTGTTTACCAGGTGACAGGTAGTAGAAAGGGAGTGTTAGTGAGGAAGCTAAGTAAGAGTAGCCAGGGGGTGAGAAGAAGATGGAAAAAAGAGAGCTGCAGGTTGGAGAGGTACAGAAGAGCATGTGGAGGGGAGGATCTGAGGTGAAAGTAAAGCTGGGATGCTAAAAAGTATGGTGGTGGAGCAGTGCATTTTTAGAAGATACAAACCCACTGAAAATGGAAAACAGCTGAGGATGTTTCCAACAATAGGATGGTGCTAAGAGCTGTAAGGGATTACCAACAGCACAACCCTGGGGACTGGAAAGAGGTAGCAAATTAAGCAGAGCTTCTAGCCCGTAATTCTCTCCTTTCTCTTTCTTTCCATGGTTAAAATGTGTACCTAGAAGGATACTGGGGGATTAGGAGAGGGGTTTTGCTGGGGAAGGGTTAAAGTGGTGATGCAAAATGGGAGAAGGAAGATCTTCTAGAAGGGTAAGCAGGCATCTAAAAGACTGTGAAGGGACATTCTCTTAGAACCTGAAGGCAGTACAAGGTAGGAAGTGTGCTTGAGCTAGCATTGGATAGTCTTCAAAACAGTTCCTTGGGACTGAAGGATTCAGAAGAACAGCAGAAGTGGTAGTGGAGGTTCATACAAAGAGGAGCTGGCTCTGTGAGGTGGGAGCAGTCAGTGTGCATGAGGAGAAGGAGTAAGAGCAAGGCAATGTTGTAGGACTGCTGGGGGGTATCACCATGGAAATTTTGTTGGGATTATTTGTACAGACGAATGTATGTGGCCTGTGGTTACAGGTCTTCTGTTAGCCTTTTCCAGTGATTCCCAGGCCATCTACCCTCACAGTGCTACTGCCTTCTCAACTGAATCATGCAAGTGGACATTTGTGGCAGTTAGTTCACCTTTCCACTACACCTAAGACATTTGAGATGGGAAAGTGGTGAACTGTGCTTCAGCAGGGCTATCAGTGTTTGCAGAAGGCCATTTTTCTGTGTGAAGGGAACTAGAGGGGCAGACTTGTGCAAGCTGACACTAAGGCTCCTGCTGCTAACAGCCATCCATGGCAGAAGAGCCCATCTGTCACCTGGTCCTGAACACAAGGAAAGGGGAAGAAGTGCATGGCAGTGGGTAGGTTACAATGTGTGAGTCCCTGTGGCTCTCTCCAACATCCCACCTCCATGGCTTCAAAACCATATTTTTATTGCAACCACTGGTCCCTAGTTACCATCCACAGCCACATGCTGGGGGCTTCTCAGCCCCTCCACCCTGCCTGCCTGAAGTCACTCTTCGGGAGTCCCGGTGGAGGCCCAAGCAGCATTCAACAGTGGCTCCCTGCCTCACACAGGTTGTCCTGAGACAGTTGCAGGTTCTGTCATGTTTCTGCTTTCCCACAGCAAGCAAGCCCCCACAGGCATTTTATTATATGGGTAAAAGAGTCACATACAGAAACACAAAAGTATATATTTTGCACTAGTTCGAGGACAAGGCAGGTACAGCAGCCCATAGAAACCTCCAAGGAGTCCCTGTGGCCAGGAAGCAAGTAGGTGCTTCACATGCAGACAGCCATTTCCAAGAGAAAAGAGATGTTTTCAAGCCCTGAGGAAGCACAAGGAGGTGGCACTGGGCAGCACTGAGCCATGAGGTGAGGACCATCATCTGAGAAGGGAGCCTGCCTCCATGGCAGCAGGGACAGTGCTGCAGAGAAGTTGCTCTTTGGGTCACCATGAACTCTTGCACCTGGGACACTGTTATGACCCAGATCCGAAAGACCCCTGCAAGGTGAGACCTGCCTTTCCTCCCACCATGGGGAGCAGGCTCTAGGGCTTCACTGCACCCTCCTCGCTGCACGTGTCCTCCAGCCGCCAAGGGCAATCGACGTAGCGCAGCGCTCCGCTGACAGGGCTGCGCTTGGCTGGATCTAGTGCCAGCAGGCTCCGCAGCATCAGGGCAGCCTCAGCTGTCAGGCGCTTCCAGTGCCGGGGCAGGTCCTTCTCCAGGCCAGTTTCCTGCCACAGCATGAAGTCCTCAAAGAAAGGGTCATCCGGCAGGGTCTGCTCCCAGGGGAAGTAGCCGGTCAGCAGGCAGAAAAGCAGCACGCCGAAGGCCCAAGCGTCCAAGCTGGCGTCAATGGGCACCCCCTGGGAATCAGCGGTGTTGCTCAGCTCGGGGGCAGTGTAGGGGATGACCCCAGCCACCAGCTTCAGCTTGGTACCCTTGGGCCGTGTAAGCCCAAAGTCAGTCAGCTTGATGCGCCGGCATTCGGGATCGAACAGCAGGACGTTCTCAGGCTTGACGTCACGGTACACGAGCCCCCGGCTGTGGATGAACTCCAGCGCGCTCACGAGCTGCTTGGCACACTGCTTGGCAGCTGGCTCAGGGATCCCATCCTGCTCGGGGAGAGAGAGCCACGGGCAGTACAGCACACGCAGGGCGTCTTGAAAGCCCTGCAGCTGGGCTCTCGCCTGCATGAGCTGCACTGGGCAACACCTTTGCATTTCTGGTCTCGTAAGCCTGAAGCTGCTTCAAAGCTGTAGACCCCAGAGACGAGGGACCCACAGCCCATGGTCTTTGTCTCCCTCCCTCTGACCCAGTCAGCCCGCATGGGGTCAAACGCTCGGTCCCGGTCCCCACACCCTTGTAGCAGCACTCACCCGGGGTTTGATGATAGAGATGAGGTCTTTGTGCAGTGCTGGCTCATAGAGGAAGCCGTAGTACTGGCTGGACTCTATGGCAATTCCAAACATGCCAATGATGGCAGGGTGGGTTGCGAGGGAGAGTGCCACACAATACTCATACAGGAAGGTGTGCAGCTTGGTGCTGGCTTTGGGTAGCAGCTTGAGAGCCATAGGAGTCCCTGGGGACGGGAAGAGTGGGTTAGACTCCCCTGAAAGTCACGTAAACCAAGGCCAGACAGAGAGGGCCCTGAGAAGCTGTGGATCCAGACACTCACCACCACAGGGAGGTTCTGGCCCAACACTTTGTGTGGATATATCCCGTGGACACCTGATCTGGGAGCAGGCACTGCCACTGGCATGAATTTTGAGCCAGTCAGTGCACGCACAGGAGCACTGGGTAGAGGAAGGGAAATTCAGCCCACCAGCCTGAGCTGGGATGACTGGGGAAAAACAGTGTCAGGGCCCTGTGGGCACTCATAGGCCTTAATGGCCTTGGCCAGCCCCACATGGAAGCTCCACCTGCGCCCTCCATCATGGGCCTAGGGGCACCTTTTAAGCTAAGGCTTGGGGCTTCACTCCCTGCCTGAGCTGTGTGACGATGGTGCTGGTTTCCAGCTATATCACATCCATGCCAGTGCATAGCCATGAACCCTATTGATTCTGGCTTGTGGATTGACTTCTCAGCTTGACCTTGGACCTGTCTCACCACCATAAGCTTGTTTTGGGCTTCCCCCTGGCATCAACTGCTCCCTGTGTGCACTGGTATGGTCCCTGTCTGGGGAGGTACCTGTCCTGCCAGTCTCTCTGGGGACCTCTCACCATGCTTGATGCCTGGTTCCAAGGAGCCACCAGCCCACCCAACACCCTGGTGAGCGGAGAGGAGGCAAGGCACAGTAGCTCACAGGGTGCAATCAGTTCCTTACCTCTCTGCCTGTGGGTCACTAGCATCACGTGGCCATACTTGCCCCTGCCCAGCTCCCGAATAACCTCATAGTGCTCAGCCACCTCGGTGCGCACCAGGCTCTGAGCTGTGATCTCCAGGAGCTCGTCTAGCACCGTTGGTGCCACTGTCCTTCCTGCTGCCGCAGCTGAGGTTTCAGCCATTGCCGAGCGCTGCAGAAACACCACAGCCTGGGTCAGAAACTTCACAACGTGCACAGAGAAAACGGATCGGACATGCCATGCAAACCATGCCATGGCAGGGCGTGTTTCTGCCACTGGGAGCCTGAGCACTCCTGCAGCTGTGCTAGAGTTGAGCTTGTGCTTTTACACGGTACAGCTCTGGACAAAGGCCTTCATCCTATAAAAGATCCCTGTACTGAAGGGAGCGTCCCACAGCTGGGCCTCCAGACACATGCTTGTATTTTTGTAACTGTTGTCTCTGGGGCCTCTCATTTTAAACACACGGACCATCTTTCTATGTCCATTCTAAAGCCTGGCCTTCCAGGTCTCTTCTTACTCTAGTCTCCAAGGTGTTAGGCAACAAACAAAACACTAAGACAGTCCCAGATTATCAAGTGTGACCCAGTTCTCTTGCTCTCCTTAGCCTACTGCAGTGAGACTGTGTCTCGCTGCACAGAAAGTCACCCCTACTGCTTACTGAAGAAAGTCCTTCAGGTATCAGCAGAGACAAACTTGCCCCTTAGACAGAGGTACAGCCCATGACAAAAGCCAGAGGCAGTGTGCTACAAGCAAGCCAAAGGGAGCTCAGTACCTCATACACCTGCTGACATTTCTGACCCAAAGTCATTCATCTGTGCAGCCAAGAAACATAGGCAGGAAAGAAGCTTGGACATCAATGACATTTTGAGCTGTAGCCAGCTGCTTCAGACCCATTTCAGAGAAATGTTTTTTTCAGTGTCCCCCAACCAGCTACCAAGCAGCATTTTAAGGCACCTGTGTCCACACCCTCCCCCCTGACAGCCTCCCTGTGCTCTGAATCCAGGCAGACCAGGCCTAGGAGCCCGTCCTGGCTTTGGAGCAAGGTCAGAGAACTGTAGAGTCACAGCATGGTTGAGGTCAGAAGGTAGCTCTGTAGATCAGCTAGTGCAACCTCCTGCTCAAAGCAAGATTAACTAGAGTAGCTTGTTCAGGACTGTGCCCAGTCCAATTTTAAATATCTCCGAGGATGGAGACTCCACAACCACTCAGGGCAACTTGTTCCAGTGTTGGATCACCATTAAAGTAAGAAAGTTTTTTCCTAAGTAGAAATTCTATGTTTTGATTCATGCCCATTGCCCCTTGTCCTGTCACTCAGTGTCACTGAGAAGACTCTCGCTGTTACTTCTTCACATCTTCCCATAATATATTTGTACATATTTATAAGATGATCTCTGTGAGCCTTCTCAAGGCTAAACAAGTCCCAGCTCTCTTAACCTCTCCACAGATGAGAGATGCTCCAGTATCTTAATGACCTTCATGGATTTTTTCTGGATTTGTTCCAGTATGTCCACATATCTCTTCTGCTGGGGAGCCCAGAACTTGGCCCACTATTCCAGATGTGCCCTCACTAGTTCTGAGTAGAGAGGAAGGATCACCTCCTGCAATCTGCTCCCTACTGCAGCACAGGATGCAACCCCAGAGCCTGAGAGTTGCAGCATTCTTGGATATGTCTTAACATGCAGTGAGACAGAGCTGTGATGTAAAATCAGAGCCTCACCTCTGTACCTACAAACTGAGGATCTCTTGTGAAACATTCCAACTCACATGGTGCCTTTTAGGGGAGGGAATAGGACCTCATGTTGCTAAAAAGGAAGATGGCATCCTGGGAATATGCATGGGAGCAGAGAGAATGTAGCCTTTTCCCTTAGGTTTTGCATTATTCTATCTGTGACAAGAACTCATTACTGTTCCTTCAACTTCCAGCCCCCACTGCTGCTAAATCTGGTCATTCTTAAAAAAACTGGTATTTTAGCAACAGGATTAGTTAAACCTAAGAAAACTACAAAAAGGGTGGATTTGTACTTGTGGCAGAGTTGCCCTTCTTTTCCTTTCTCTCTTAGACTGCATTGCTTAACTACTTACCCAATTCAGAAGTACCAAGTAATTGTCTCTACATTTGTGCAAAGGCTTTGGCTTGGTGTGACAGCCAAAGTTAGTACAGTCCATAGGCGGTTCAACACTGAAGTAGTGTGTGCATGGGAGAAGATGAATTGGTTGTTGATTAGAAAAGTCTGTTGATATAAAAAAAAGGCTAGGGAGACAGTCACAGGGAAAGCTGGTCTGAAAAGTATTTTAGAGATTTTGTTTTGGTGTCCCCCTGTTTGCTGCCCAGCTGGCACAACTTGTGAAATTCCACACAGCAAGAGCATTGCTGAACCTGCAAACTGACTCACTCTGCTACTGACACTTCCAAACTTCTGTTGCCACATTTAGGTGTTAAAAAGAAGAGCTGAAAAAGCCTTCTAAAGAGACCTAGCTAACAATATAGAGAAAAAACTTAAAATGTAATGTAACTTTGAAAGACATAGGCTTCCTGTTGATATTAGATAGGCTAAAACTGCACTAAACAGGGAATGGAACAGAAGGAGAGATGTCTGTTCGTCTTCTGCAGAACACAATAGGTTGATATTTGAGAAAAAAACCCCAAACACCCAAACAAAAAAAAACCAACAAACCTACCAAAGGGGCTCTTCTGTAACACAGTGCTTCTCCTATATCGAATTTATGGTCATATACAAGTTCTTGCCAGCAAATCATTCACAGTCTTCTCAGGTAATTTAATTTCTCAAACTTGTGTTAAATAAAATTTCCTCCCTTGTAGGCTGGGCCACAAATTTTGCTTTCTAGCCCAAAGGTTCAATCTTCTTGCTGCATCCATTTAGTGTATTATTCAATAATGATATAATTTTCAACTGTTTATTCATATTCTGGTTTTATTTGTATTGAATGATTTATTATGATTCATTAATTCTCTTATTTACCATGTGAAAACTTGCTTTTGTGAATGGGAGCATATGTTTCTCTATATATTTTTGGTTCTCACTCCAGCCGTGGGAGTCAAAACATTTCAGTCCATAATCTTTTGCAATTAAAAAAAAAAAACCAAAAAATTCTTGGGTCTTTCCACTCCACATTTCAAGTGAACTGCAATATAGGTGGCCAGGATCCTTCCATGCATGGCCCCACTGGCATAGAAGGGCAGATTGTCTGTGTACAGAGCAGAACATCAAAGTCAAATAGACAGTTTGGACAAACAGATCAGCTAGAGGATATGGGTAGAGTGTCTTGGGGGGACAGTGACAATCCTGTGGGTCGGATTCTGGCTCCATATAAAGGAAGCCCCAGGTGCAGTCACTCCAGAACAGTTTGCAGACTTTGGTCCTTGCTGCCCTTGAACAAACTGATCACAGGACACAGCGCGTGCCTCAGGAAATGGCCAAAGTTGTCAGGTCTTTCTCTGAGATACCACTGCCATGAGCTAGGAAGTTAAGTGGTGGCCTAATTTGTGTCACCACTGAGTAAAGTGTGCCTGGGTGCTCTGCAGGATGACAAGCACTAGGGATCAGGAGGCCACTAGAACGCTGGCCAGGATGCATTTACCGTTTGGCTGTGCTGTATCGAAGGCAGCAGGCAGGGTGCTTTACAAAACTTCTTTCCTTCACTATCCTTCCTGTGCTTTATCCCTGCTAGAGGTCCTGGTTCCAGGCTGTTGATGTGAGAGAAACCCTAATTCCCCAAAAAAGTGTCTGATTACAGCAGCAAAATATTCACATCCTTTCTACCATTGGGAAATACTTCCAAGCTTCCCAAGGAGCTGAGGAGGAACTAGCTTCTGGAGATACAGTGTCTCAGGTTCATACAGGACCTACTGGAAACATCCCATTCACTGATCATTCCCTGAAAGCTATCTCTATATATTTATCCTGACATTGTTCAAAATCAAAAAGCTACACATTTTTAATAGATTGAAAAATAAGCTCAGTATAATGGAAATTATTGTGTTTTATTGGCATCCTCACCCTACATGACTAATGTTGTTAAATCTTGACGCTAACACTTCCAGCTTTCACAATGATCTGGAAGAAAGCACTGAAATCGTTCAGAAAATATTTGCAAATAACACAAAATATATTTAGGTAGAAAACCCATTGCTTTACAAAGCAAGTGCATGCACATGCACACATGCAAAAGTGTTTCAAATGACCAAATAAGTTAGGAGTTTAGTCTGACATTGAGTGACAGGAGAAGAAAAGAAAAGAAAAGAAAAGAAAAGAAAAGAAAAGAAAAGAAAAGAAAAGAAAAGAAAAGAAAAGAAAAGA
>WTSP01013931.1:0-13208 GCA_025331215.1 Actenoides lindsayi
TTCCAACCCCTATGATTCTATGATTCTATGATTCTATGATTCTATGATTCTATGATTCTATGATTCTATGATTCTATTATTCTATGATTCTATGATTCTATGATTCTACTGTCTCTTTAAGGTCACTCTATCTGGACACGTATCTGCATAAAACAGAAGTAGCAGCAGCACAGCTAAAATTTGCTCATGGTTTTAATAGAGCTTTGCTAATCTTCTTGCTCATTGCTACTGGAGGTTTTTTGGTACTGTGTCCTGTATGAGAGAGAGGGATTGCTTTCTATTTCTCAGAATTTCCTGGAAAGCATCATTAAAATTGTCAAGGTAGAAGGGGAATGGATGATGTTACCCTGTATGTGGAGAGTAGTGATGAATGTAGATATGGCTTGTTGCTGTGTTTCCTGTAGCTCCAAGTTCAAGAAACAATTACTGTTCTGAAGGTGCAATGGTGACAAGGGTAACATTTTCAGCAGTCTCTGATGAAACATCATTTTTCAGTCAGTTAACAGATTTGAAAAACTTGCCTGAGGTATTTATTATGTTTGAATATTATTGTAAAATATGTTTTATATCCAAACCTCATGATTACTATCCTGAGCTCCAAGCTCATGTGATGTTTCTTGTGAAGCTAACATGCAACACAGAGCTGTTTTGCCTTAGAATAATCTTTGATTTAGCAGTGTGAGCGAAGTGCTGCTGCAGGGAATAGCCAGGCTAAGGAATTATCTGAGTTTTCTTTCTCAAAAAAAAGACAATAGGGTTCTTCAAAAGATGATGAGCATTTTGTAGTGAATATTTTGTAAGACATGAACAAGATTAACATTGTGATCTGGAGAGGCAGGAAAAACTCACAGTTTGGACTGTCAGGGGTTAGGGCATGGATGTTTTCACTGGAGAACTGAGGCACAGCAAGGAAGTACAGGCAATGACCCTATAAATACCTTGGGGTATTTATGTATCCAGTTAAATGCAAAATAACATAGAAGAGATATTTCTGAGGTCTGAAATGAGTATCACTGGGGAATTCACACGTGGACCTTACAACTCAATAATTCGTGATGAGCTGTGAGGTAAGTTCTGCTAATTTCCTGTAGGTGTGCACTGACTGAATATCGTGGCTGTAGATGTGAGCAAAAGAGATCAGAGCTTTCACGCTGAGTCAGATAACATTGAGTTCCCACCTTGAGCTGTGAGCTGGCTCTGACTGTGCCTTTACACTTTCAGTTTTCTGCCCAGATTCATCAGCTCTCAGTGGATAGGGTCTCTCAGCCCAAGTGAGTTTCAAAGAATTATTTAGTTTCTCACTACCAGGCTACATAGGGTCTCTGGAATGCAAGACAACTCACTCCTGCCTAGGTATGATGTGCCTCCATGAGGCTTTGTGTCTTTGCATTAGTGTTTGATATGATAAACTCATACTGATCTAGTGGGAGGTGTTCCTGCCATTGGCAGGGGGGTTTGAACTAGATGATCTTTAAGGTCCCTTCCAACCCTGACAATTCTATGATTTTGTGATTCTGTGATCCATGTCAGTTCATGAATTTTACTTGCTATGTTCTGTGTGCAAGCTTCTAATGGTTGCTGGTTTTGTGAGGATGTATTTAATATCATAAATAAGAGTAGTTATTACTGGTCATCAGTAGTCATAACCTTGGAAAGAACTTCCTGGATGATCTGAGCTTCAAACAGGTGAACAGCACTGTGCTGAGGAAGAGCACGTACAATTTAAAATGTTAGCATTTGCTCCATCACTGGCTGTGCAGCTGGGCACATTTTATACTGGACAATGGTCCTTTCTGGGAGAGGGAAAAGGATTTAGTTCATCATTCAGGGGCTGCATTCAGCAGCACACAATCCACAGTGAGTCACTGCCGAAATGTATGACAGGGCAGGAAACCACAGCTGTCAGGAGGGATTGCCTCCTGTGCAGTTATGAAATATTCCCCCTGCTGCCAGAAACAGCCACCTCCAAGGTCAGCAAGAGGCAATTTTACCATCTCCTTTTCTAGGTTTACATGGCTGAATCAAGCCCAGTGCTTCTAGACCCTGTAGCTGTACAGAAAGCTTTTCAAAAAAATAAAATAACATCAACAATGTCTGACCGGCGAGGTGACAGCTCCTGTAGGCAACAATCAGACAGCAGCAGTAGGAATAGATCTGAGATGTATGAATTGCTCAAATTAATCTTTTGGGTCAATTTGAAACCTAAAGTTGGGAAAGGCTAATGTATCTAATTTCACTGCTTATCAATTTAGGAAAAATATCTGTTAATATAGTTACGTCTTAATCCTAAATAATTTCCTTGGACTTTCCTGAGGGCCTCTAATATGTTCTACTTTGATGCCAAAAGCTCTAGTTTTCTCCACTTTTAAGTTTGAATGTGCAGTTCTGCATTTTCAGAACCGAACTTTGCAGCATGCAGAACACTGACAATATGAAACAGGATTAAATAAATTTAGTTGAGTGCAGTGGATACTGCATTACTTTATTTCTTTTCATGTTTAATCCTAAAAAGATCCCTGCACTGAGATTATCTGATCCTTCTCTAGATGGTATTTTCAAGTCTTTCTTCAGATTTCTATTCTAGTTTGCTGGGCATACGTAATTACAGGAGAGCCTTGATTATAGTCTTACAAATGAAGTAAATATATTTGAGGATAGGAGTGGGGATATATACATAAATGCGGGAAAGTCTACAGGAGGGGCTGCAATTGGATGCATTGTCTGGGTCAGTCATCTGGATGTGGAGGGGCATCTGGGAGAATATTAGCTTTTCTCTGTTTATATATAAAAAGGTACAGATCCTTTTATCTGAGGCACTGGGTGAGTAGAGGTACTCCAGCTGATGGATATATGCAAGTAATATGGGCATCACATCCAAACCTTCTCTTGCTCCAAAGCTTTCCAGCAGAAGCTGCATTAAGAATAAGCTACTCTGGACCAAGCTGTCTGTTCTTTGTGGGGTGACTGTACCCACTGACCAGGTAAGTCCTGTAATATTGAACTGACTTGAATTGTCTTACACTGCAGCATGCAGAGCAGATACAGGAGATGTCAGAAAGGCAGAGAATCATAGCTCAGAAGTGAATATGAACACATGGATCCACTGTTAGTGAAGGATTTGTTTAGTCATGGTCCTAGGAGCTTTTGCCATTCCTTTAGGGTATGATCAGAACTATGAACATGTGTGGATTTGTTATCTTCCATATGCTTTTTCAGTTTTATGCAGGAATAGGTAGAGAAAGAGCGAAAATTAATTTGCTGGATGTTTGTTTTAAAGAAATTGAGATCACCTTCCTGTCAGCCTAATGAAATAGCTTATGAATCAATACTTGAACTTTAAAGGGGAGAAAGAAGTATACTGTCCTCCTGTATTACAGAGATGGACTAAAATCACAGGAAGAAAAGGAAGGCCTGAAGAATACAATGAGGAATGAAACAAGTGTTGGAAAGATTGAAACCTGGGAGTTTTCTCTTTGGATGATCAGAGAGGAACAGGACAAGATAGTATGCACATACACTCTGAGCCTTAAATCCTCTCTTTTAATCTTTATCAGACACAACTATTCTGGGGAATGAAGGCACTTTGTACAAAGAGAAGGGTGACATGACACAGAATACCTGTAAGCAGAAGCTGTCATGTGGTTTTGATCATTTTGCTGCTGTAAAAAACATCCTGATGCATCTTGTCTTTCAAGAAATAACCATAGTTATGTCTCTCATTCTGTCTATTTACTTGTTAATGTTCACTTCTCCAGACCTTTGTGTTTTCCAGCTGCTACAGATGCGATAAGATGTGATGCCAGGCAGCCTTTCCGTGTTCTGGGTTTTTCTATGTGGAATGAAAGAATATAAACGGGAACACAAGGCATTGGACACAATAGGGTGGGATTGTGTGGATGTTGGGGAAGACGTATTTCTTTACTGATTCTCAGAAAGTTACATTGCAAAGCTGTACTGTTTACATGAACTCTGTTTTCTTCAACTTCTTATATTATGCAGTAGTTCTGGACACTTAAAGAAAACCAACAGAAATCAGTGGGTTCACCAATCCAATAAACAGTTTTTTATAAACATGTCAGACGGTGACCAAACTGTGTGCAATTGCGAATGCACTCAAGGAAGCAAGAACACACCTATGATACAAACCACAGGCACCATCTGTCTTTATTTAGGAAGTGCAATCTTCCCACTTCTTACCCTTCCCTTTCCACTCCCCTCTTCTTTGAATGGCTTTCAACTATTATAATGAATGTCCTTGTGTAAAGCCTCCTGGTTCCATCCACAGATATCGGTACAACAAAAAAAGTGCCTTATTTATTCTCCCTTATTATTGTTTATGTGAAAATATTCAGCTACTGAAATGAAATGTCCACCATTCTTATGCTATAAATTCCCTTTTTCCTGATATGGAAGTGAGTTGGGGAAGACATAGATCATGGCCAATGTTGCTTAGAACACTTTTTATTCATTAAGCTGTTATTAGTGATAAAACAAGCTGTTATTATTAATGGCAAGCAACTATTCATGCAGCACACTCACTCTAACTGTTCACTTACACAACCACTTATCACACAGATCCCAGCTGGAGCGGCAGCTTTGAGGCCATTTATTCAGAAGCAGAGGATTGCACTGATGTCCTGGTGGCTTCTAAGAAGGTTCTTTTTCAGGAAGTTGCTCAAAGGGTCCTTTCTTTCCACAGGCATATATATAATCTTGTAGCCTTTGGCTATAGCATCTGCCACACTCTTGGAAGTAGTCTCACTTACACAGCCCACTGTTTGATGCTCATTTGTGCAAGTGACCCTGAACAAATGCAGCAAACTCTTGGTCCTGGATTTATCTGTTCTTGCATATTCAAGAGGGCCACTTGTCTCCAGGGATTATCAGTTCTCAGGAAGCTTTCACTCATTACATTCTCAGCATGTATTCTTCTTTTTGTTGCAGTCTTTTCTTGCAACTTCTTTTTCTATGCAAACTTATAGGTACCTTTAATACCTGCTTTTAAGGAAGGGTCCTAATTTATGATGTTGAAGTATTACACTGTAAAGTTTAGTGCATATTTTATTAACAGTGAGAAGCAATATATTAATAACGTGGAAGTAAAAAGAAATAGCGGTAGTTATTACATTCATCCTTCACTTATGACAACCACTGTGTGTGTATAAGAAGCATAAGTTAACAAAATGTTTCTTCAAGTTGTGTCATGTCAGTCAAGTTTCTGCAGGTTAACACTGCAAGATCATCCCCCTGACTGCTCTCTGTAAGGGACTGTAATGAGTCCTGGATGAAATGGTCAGATCAAACAGATTTTTCATTGTATCAATCCTTTTCTCCTTCCTCAAACATGAATCAAAGTCAATACATTTTTAAAGGTTAAAATATAAGAATTATTGTGAAAATCCAGGTGTAAGCAGTAACATCCACCCTCCCTTGATGTTACTCAAATACTGAAAGTTTAAAAAAAATGTTATTAGAAAGGAGAATGTTGTATCTATCCTCTGTGAATTATGAAGTGAGGACTGGTTTCACATATCTCTCACCTCATGGAAAACAAATGGCTCCATTTCACATGTAAGGCTCTTTCCAATGTGAAACCACTTTTCAAACATCTCTGTCTTGGTGGGACTTCCTCAGCAAGAAGAACAGGAAAACTAGGGTAGTGCTAATGTTCAAAACCATAAAGACCAACAAGGTGAATTTCCACAGCAGAAATACTTCACAAGGTCAGAGAAAACTGCCTGCACAATGTAGTGAGTCTCTGATCTAGACACATCAAGCAAGGGAGGAGCAGTCCTAGATGTCACTAACTGCACCCCAAGCCATCCTTAAGATGAATGTGGAAACTGTGGGCAGGGAAGGTATCAGGATGTTTGTCCGATTTGTCTTGACATTTAAGGTAAAGGGCGCTTGTGCTTGAAATCCCTGCAAAGTACACACATGATGCTGTTTCTCTGAGAAATTCCCTGAAGGACAAACATTGTGACAGAGTCTTCTTTATATTGCAGTACTAGGGAAAGGTGTGTTTGTTTCCACATGCTGCTGTGGTCTGCACACATCATGGTAGATACCAGCTGTCCCATTTCTGTGGGACTTTGTCTAAGAAGAAAACCAGAGAATTCAAATGAAGAGACATTGCTGAAGTATTACCAAAAGGAGAAACAAGCAAACACAATTGTCTACAAAACAGGTTAGCCTGATTAGGGGGGCAACAGAAAAGGAAGGACAGAGAAGGTAGCAGCACCTTGCATTAGAGAAAAACCACCCATTTAAGCATAGAAAAACATGTCCGCATGGCACAGATCTGAACAGCTGCTATGTTTTGGGAACACTGAAAGACAAGACTTGTATCATGTTTTCCCTGAGGTTTGAGTGACTACTAAAACAATGCAAGTTTCACTGTCCTTGTTCATTGGCAGAACATCTTGACAGAATTAGTTTCTAAATCATTCAGTTCTTTCCCCTGTTACTGCTTTGTGGTATATGTTCTTCTCTGCAGTTTTAGAGTAAAAACTAAAATGAATATGAAGCTCACTGCTTCCCTTTCAAATTTTTTCCTATACTGTACTTGCACATCCATGGGCTGATCTGGTACAGCTGGCTCAGAAGAGAATGTTGTGCCTGTGCATATACACCATGATGCATATATATTATCTTCCTGCACCTTTGCTAGAACATCCACAGCTTTAAGTAGCATTTGTCATCTCTTTATTAGGGTGGGAACAGAGAAAAGGGCAGATTTAAAAAGGAAATGTTTTCTCTATTTTGAATATTTTCTTCTTTCAGAAGAGGAGTTTAAGTGCTCCCAGAAGAGCTGCAAAGAAATAATAGGCCCATTGGAGGACTTCGAGACCTTTCAGTGATTGTCTATGGCCATAAAGGAGATTTCTGCCTCATTTTCTCTTCCTTCCTGTCAAACTAGTAATAAAGCACATCTTCTTCACCGCAGAAGACTCACATCTGGACTAGCAAAGAAAGACTTTCTTTTCCCAAAATACAGTTCCAAACTAATTTCCCAGTACAATTTATTATACTTCATCCAATAGCTAACAGACCACCAGAAATGAAATAGTTCACATAAAACCCTTGAACTAGACAAGCAAGTCTTTTTGTTCTGTTAATGGGACCTTGCTTTCCAAGTCATCTGCTTGGTAGTTTTATGTGCTCTTATTTCCTGAGACCCACTTCCTCACAATCATTTACATTCTCTCCAACAAACCATACCGTTGTGAATCTTGCAGAATTCTCGATCTCTTGTGAGCAAGTCCTGTGTTCATGGACTTTCAGCTCACAGAATCACTGGGTTATTCTTCTAAACTGATCCTTCCCCATAGGTTTTTTAATGAGTAAAGTCCTTTGGCTTTGCCAGATTCAAAAATTTCCTTGGTCTTTGCTTGTCTTTTCAGTTTGAGACCTTTGCTCATCACAGGTCTTCACCGAGTCTCCCAGAGCTCTGTCTTCCTCAAGGGATCTCTTGGCATTCTGTCACTACTTCCCCAACTATCTCCTCATCTGTAGCTAGGCATGTATGCTCTTTCAGGTATGCTGGGAGGAAATTGTAAAGTTGTAAATTACCCAACACTAGTCCCTCCTCATGGGAACAGTTGCTCTGTGACAGGAGCTTGTCCTAGTCTATTCAACCAGTTTCTCTTTCAAAAAGCCTTCTTCCCTTAATGGAGTCCCACCCCCGTCAAGTATTACCAAAGCACAGAGCCACAAAGTCTCTGAAATGTGACTTGCTTTGTCCAGAGAATAACTACACTATGCAACTTTTTTACTTTTTTCCTGGCACTTAGAAGATGAAACTGAACCACAGAACTGTAAAAGTGTTGCTTGGAAAGGACCTCTGGAGATCACCTGGTCCAGCCTCCTGGCCCTACAGGGAAGAAAGATCACCAACACTGAGTCAGGGCAGCTGTGGCTTTTCCCAGACAAGTCCTGATGAAGAATCCACATCCTTTCTGGGTGACCTGTCTCATTATTGCAGTACCCTTCTGGTGAGAAGATTTTGACTATGTAATCTTTGTCAAATTGCTCATCAACAGTCATTGACTACTACTAGATCATCCCAGATTATCCCTTCACCAATTTAAACAATCTTGGCTCCCTCAGCTGCTGTAGGCCCTAGTCCATCTTTTTGTCTGCCACTGGGCCCCCTGTTGTTTTTCCACATCATTTTTGAAGTGGGCTGCCCAAAGCTCAACACAGTAATTCAGGCATGGTCTGATCACTGCTGAACAGAAGGAGATTGATAACTTCTTTTGCTATGTTGACCATGTTTCTCCAATGCAGCCAGGCATAAGGTTTTTTTCATTTGGGATGAGACCATGTGGGTATCTAATACTCAGACTGATGTCCACCATAACACATAATTTTCAGATGCTGCTGAGCGTTTCTTCTCTGTTGGTACCAAAGTACACGGTTATTATATTCCCAGCTCCTGAGCTTTTTGCTTCTCCTTGTTGAATCCCATAAGGTTTTTGTTCACCATAATCTCAAGTCTGGCTTGTGTTCCACATCTGTTGGACTTTTGTAAGAAAACTGCTCCTTTGGACCAGACTGTTAAAGGCACTCTGTGCTCATGTCTCCTCTGCTTTGGGGAGAGCAGGGCTCCTGAGTGCCACACTCAGGGATGTGTTAGCCCTGCACAGTACGTATGAGCTGAGGGAGCTGATGGCCTAACCAGCTATGTCCTGTCTGTATTGGTAGAGATGGTAGTACTATCAATAGCTCCTGGGAAATGAAGCTGTTAGCGAGCAAAATGTGGCTTCTCCATTGTTCTGTGGGTAATACACTCTATTGATCAGATTTCTTCACTAAAATGTTGGTAAAATGTTGAATGACATGTCTGAGAGCACAATGCTTGGTGCCTGTAGTCCCTCCTACGCTGGACTGAAATGCCCTTTGCAGTCAGAAAATCTAAATCAGTTTTGATTGCTGAACACTCTCTGTAGCAGCTTTTTAAAATTTTTTTGGGATGTGTGTCTTTTTGTGATTCTATGAAAAGATTACAAGCAGCTTTTTTAATGAAGGCTTTGTTTTGGATGCAGCATGTATAATAAAGCTGAAAATATTTTTTTTTTCTGGGTCAGCTGTCTGTCATTTCTGTTGGTTTCCATATTACTGTTGATTCCTGTGAAAATAATGAAATTACAGAAAGTGAGCTATATGAATAAACAGATCAGTCAGGTTGCTTTCATTAAAGATTTAAGGGGCTCACTTGCCACAGGCTCTGCAACTTTTCCTGATATTGTACTCTACAATTCCCTGCTCTTGGTCCCTCCTTTTCTTTCTTTAGCCAGTCTCCCTCCACTCCTTTATCTTCCTCTACTATTGGAAATCTAGTTTTCCACCCCTCCTCTGATCAAAGTGTCTCTCAAAACCACTCATCTAGAAGTCTTCTTCTCATTTCAACAATCTCAGTTTCTGTCCAAACCCTTTCCCATTCTCAGTTCTTTCTTCAAATCTTCATTTCCTGGTACACAGTTCTTATGTAAACAATCCATTCTGGCTTTGTTGTTTTGTGGAGCGAAAGTCATATATGTCCACCAAGCTGTACTCTGAGGTACAAATCCTACACAGTGGTATCTATACAAAGACCTGTACAAACCATTTATGAAAAAAGCAGCACTAGAATACAGAAGTGCATTTTTTTCCTATGGCTCAGCTGTTTGAATGAATAGAAATGAAAGAATGCCAAAGATTATGAGTATGAAGCTGTACTTAAGATACTGTTAAAAAAATTGATGAGAGTATAATGCGTGTTTCTCTCTTTTATATACAATTATTCTACATAGAGAACTTGAAATGCTGGACAGCAATATCATGGCTAAATGCACAAAAAGACAATGTTTTTTTTTTTAGAAGCATTGCCTCACAATCTGATAATGTCAGGAGATCCAAGAGGACTGCAAATCCACATTGTTACAAACAGCCTGGCAAAACCTTGCTGGTTCCTATTCTGAAGCAGGAATAGACATAGGTGTCTGTTTGGAGACACTGCACATGTGTACTGCCTTTCAAGTTGCTGTACCTGCACCCTGGGAAGCCATCCTTGTGACCAATTTCAGAAGTGGCCTCATGATGCCATAGGAAGAAATGCAAACTGATAAAAGAAAGTCACATGGCAGCAGAATTTGCTCCATCACAACTGATGCTGCACTGGGTCTTGATCCTGTAATTTCTGTTTATGTGTAACATTGGTGAAACCAAAGGATTTCTCCGCCAGTAAGAACTAGGTGATCTGGTCCACAATAAAACTGATTTGTCTGATTTAGGAGGTACCATGAAGGCTATATAGATAACATATTAGAGAAATTTATGCCCAGCATGATTTTCTAAAATCTTAGTTCTAAGAAAACAAAGGCTGTAAAAATGAAGATGAAGATAGCTGTGGAGGTTTCTTAAGTGAAACTTAGAAGAAAGTCTGTATAGTTGACTTTATAGGACTTCTATACATAGGATATAAAATAATGTATTTTGTTCCAAATGTGTTTTGTAAGGGTAATGCAACACTCAGTTTGCGATCTCTCATTAGGACTTTCATTCTTTTGCATCTGCCCTTTGCTGTTTCAGTAGATTATCTAGACTGAAATTTCAATCAGACCAATCTGAAACTGCTTTAGAAAATGGCTAATGGAGTCATTTATTTGTGTCTAAGAAGCTGACTGCAAATTTCAAAATACTTTTCATATTTAGTTACAGATATCAACAGTTTTCCTGAGATTGTCACTAAGTATCATAGAGAAACTGGTACATTAAGTCTTCTTCCTGCACTCAACAGGTCTTGAGGATAGTGGTGTTTGTGAAATAGTGTTCAAGAGTCTTAGCATCATGACTGCATCTTGATGATAGTGAAAATGATGTGTTCTTTGTATTATTGTCACACCATCTGTACTCTGCTCTTCCAAGTCAGTAGTACATGGGATCCTTAAAAATCCAAAGAAAGGAGTTTTCTGTCTTTTTTTCATATGGGGACAACTTCTTTCTAACTGACTCTTGATTTTACTTGTGTTGCTCCTTAATTTTTGACACTGTTCATGCCTTTATTGAAATATTTCAGTTTTTGACAATTCCTGGAACTCCCTCCATTACTTTTGTTTAAGCATATTTAACTGGATGCATTCATTCAATGATATAATCACTGGTATAAAGGTTGGTATTTTCAGGATTACTGTAAAATATAAAAGTTTGAAAAAATAAAAAACCCAAAGCATTTTATATTTTTTTGTGAACATTTCTGTCCATTACCCAGTCCCTCTGAGGGATAGTTTTGGATTCTTTACAATGTTATTTGAAACAAAATAAAAGCACAACTTAGGCTGTAGATATTATTTTAAATGACAGCGTTTTCTGTCTTTCTACCAACTCTCCTATTTGCAATTCAGTGATGGTGCGGATCATCAGCTTTCACTTTTTTCACAGTAGACTGCAAAACAGCTACTCTATGAATTGAAAACTGAAAATTCAAGTTGGTAATTGATTTTATAAAGAACTTAATTTTCAGATTCTGTGCCTAGCCATGAGAAGTTTCTAGTTTCCCTAATAGTTCACAATTCCACTATTTTTCTATTATGTATCTATTTCCAATTATTCCACTTACAGTTTATTTCTGAAAACACAAAAGGGCTCCATCATCCTCTTCCTTATTCATGCACCTCAGGCTTAGTTTTAGTTCTTTTCTTAACTTTCTCAGGAGATGCATCAAGGATGTCAATGCTCTCCTTAATATCCTTTTAATTTTTAAAAATAACTTTCATTCTCCCATAACATCCTCGTGGGTAAGCTCAGGAAGTGTGAATTAGAAGAGCGGACAGGAAGATGGGTTGAGAACTCACTGAATAATAGAGCTCAGAGGGTTGTGATCAGTGGTTCAGAGTCCAGATGGTGACCTGTAAGTAGTGGTGTCCCCCAAGGGTCAGTTTGAGGTCCAGTTTTATTCAACATCTTCATCAATGACCTGGATGAAGGAAAACTCAGTAAGTTTGCTGATGATACTAAACTGTGAGGAGTGGCTGATCAACTGGAGGACTGTGTTGCCATCCAGTGAGATCTGTACAGACTGGAGAGCTGGGCAAAGGCAAACCTAATGAAGTAGAGTCCTACACTTGGGGAGGAACAACCCAACACACCAGTACAGGTTAGGGGTAGACCCTCTGGAAAGCAGCTCCATGGAGATGGACCTTGAAGTCCTGGTAGACAATAATTTATCTGTGGAACAACAATGTGCCCTTGTGGCCAGGAAGGCCAATGGTATCTTGGGGTGCATAATGAAGATTGTGGCCAGCAGGTTGAGGGAGGTTCTTCTCCCCTCTACTCTGCACTAGTGAGACCACTTCTGGAGTATTGTGTTCAGTTCTGGTCTCCCCAGTTCAAGAGTGACAGGGAAATACTAGAGAGAGTCCAATGGAGAGCTACAGATATGATGAAGGGACTGGAACGTCTCTCTTATGAGGAAAGGCTGAAAGACCTGGGGCTGTTTAGCCTGTAAAAGAGAAGACTGAGAGGGGATCTTATTAATGTTTATAAATATCTAAAGTGTGGGTGTCAAATAGAAGGGGCCAGTCTCTTTTCAGTTGTACCCTGTATCAGAGATGGTAACAGAGGTAGTGTAGTGTATGCCTCAACATTGCTGTATCAGTGTGGACAGACTTCAAACAACAAACTGGACAACTGTTGGACCGCAAGTTAGAAGTTCCGAAATCTGCAACCTCATCCCTACGTATGCACCCTGACCCAGGGCCTGGAAGACGGAGGGGTCCAGAGATCCCTGAAGACCACCTAAGACCCCTCGGAGATGGTGTTGGGCATGCGTGCCACCGCCAGGTGGTGGGTGTGGTGAAGCAGAACAGTCCCCCATAAAAGAGCAGGAACCACCAACATCGGATGGAATGTTCTCCCACTGGACCTGGAAACAAATCGGACTGATGGGACACTGCAGGTCCATGGTGGTAGCTATTGCAACTGACCCTTTTCTTCCTTTCTTTCCTTTCTCTCCTTCTCTTTGCTTTGCGAACTTTGTGTTGGGCAAATAAAGTCACTTGGCACTTGACTCTGTTTTGAGTCTTAATTCTGTTCCCGAGAATATGACCAAAATCTCACTCTGGTCTATGACCAGCGCATGACACCCTGTGATAGGATGAGAGGTAATGGTAGCAAGGTGAAACACAGGAAGTTCCACCTCAACATGAGGAAAAATTTCTTCACTGTGA